>JAHLJT010000631.1:246807238-247072871 GCA_031308135.1 Acheta domesticus
ATAAAACTCGAAGAAAACCGATTATCTGCTCTAGACAGCTCGAGCCTTCAAAATAATTGCGCGCAATAAGTTAAGTTTCTACAGTCATATTGTATGGTTTGTGCTGAAAATGTTATTTCTTGAAACCCTATCCCACACTGCAGTAGATACCTGATTCATAGTGATTCAAGATCCTACAGCGATTTGATACTCAATGTTTGCAATTCAATATCCCATGCAATTCTATATCCCAAGCAGAATGGGATTTTACAAGCTCAAATTGTTTGACAAGTGGCAACCTTTCTACAATTCCCAGCTCAAGATCAAAGCAGAAAAATACTATGCACATGGACAACAACTCAGTGTTATTATTCCAAAGGAATTAGAATGTTTTTATGATTATTAGTAATACTAGTAACATTATTATTAGTAATACTAGTAACATTATTATTAGTAATACTAGTAACATTATTATTAGTAATACTAGTAACATTATTATTAGTAATATTAGTAACATTATTATTAGTAATACTAGTAACATTATTATTAGTAATATTAGTAACATTATTATTAGTAATATTAGTAACATTATTATTAGTAATATTAGTAACATTATTATTAGTAATATTAGTAACATTATTATTAGTAATATTAGTAACATTATTATTAGTAATATTAGTAACATTATTATTAGTAATATTAGTAACATTATTATTAGTAATATTAGTAACATTATTATTAGTAATATTAGTAATATTATTATTAATATTATTATTATTATTAATATTAGTATTATTATTATTATTATTAGCCTACTGCTTTAGCACTGCAGGTTGACATTTGTAAAATCGCTAAAGCAAATCATCAGAATCATCAAAACAATATAAAATGAAACAAATATTTATGAAACAAAAAATTATGACCATATACATCATAATTCTAATAAGTAAACTCGATGCTTTAATTTAAAACGATTTACCCATCCTTTTAGAGATTTGCATCATAATTCAGGATCAAGGTTTAGTTATCTTGAATTAGTGAATTCAAGTATTGTTTTCAAATCTATATGTTATTTGCAATTTGTTTAAAATGTGTTATTTACTTAATTTATATTCCTTTTCAACAACATGAACATGAGCGACCTCAAATAAAATTAGAAAACTTTGGTATACACATGTTAACAATTATATCAATTTGTCAAGCTGGGAAGGCATACCCGTTTTCTGAACATGCTTCTTTGAAGTTTCCTGTATCATTTTGGGCATTTACGAAGTAAGATTTACAAAAGAAGTGTTTCTTGCATTTTGAAGTGTGTGAAATATTAACATTAATTCTTTAAATCTGAAAAAAACATTCTTGTTGTATGTGTTGCATCGTGGAACAGTCGTCATATTCCTATAAATAACATTAATAACATTCCGATAAATTGGGGAATTCTCAGCAAATTAACTTACTTTTGCTCGACATCTATATTCGAGATAATATTTCATCATCTCTTTTTTTCATTTTAAGGTCGTATTTTTCATACGGACATTCTTATACATTAAATTATTAAAACCAATCTTCACGCATGTTGCAGTATCTGCTACACATTTTGATCAGCGTATAGTTTTGACGTGTATATGATTTCTTTTAAATAACCAATTTTTTTTAATTTTCAAGGAGAGTTGTTTCCACATTATTATTTATGCTCTAACGTCATTCACGAAGATTGTCACAATGTAGGTTTTATAGGCAGGCAACGTCCCGTTTTTCTGAGTTGTGCCCCGTGGTTCAGAAGTACATTGTTGGGATGTCGAACTTTCTCATTTTTGTTTCGTTCTATTTAATACCTCCGCTTAAAATACAAAGTATAGTTTTGTAGCGCATTTCAGCTGAAAAACAAATGGGGACCTACAAGCTCTCCTGTATATCTCCGGAACTTTTTAATAGCGTGTTTAAATCATAATCGATCTGAATTGTACAATTTTGCTTTCACTGCGCATCGAAACGAAAAAGTTACTTTATTGAAAATGAAAGTTGGCAAAATCGAGCGTTTGCATCCTTTTTCTCTGTTCCTAATAGCCGTCGTGTTAAATCTAAATTTTCGAACATTGCGTTAATACCTCAGATTTTTCGACAAACTTTGTCTTTTATCATCTCAGACGTTAAATTTACAGCAATATACTTACATATTTAACTATATTGCTAAAGACACATTGGCCCGTTACGAATCAAGAATTACATTACTTTAAAATTAGTTATTAGCTAACGTATCTCCAAAAATATCAAAAATAATTGATTTACAATGTTAGAAGAATTTCAATTTTCCCTTTTTTTGCTTATCCTGATCATAATATCAAAATTTTAGTGGAATGGTATCATTTTCCGTTATTACATTCAGATCGAAAAACACCCGTTTGATCTCAAGAGCACGATTTCAATCGACTAATATTATAGTAAACATTGGTTGTGCATCCTATTACTTCATGCGTCTCTTGTGATTTCTCAATAACTGCAGTAGAAAAATTAATGTCCCATAGTTTTAAAAAACGTGAAACCCCTTCAAAAAAAACAACAAATAAACAAACAACTATCTCGCATCTCCAGATTACAAATCAACACCCAACAACTCCATTACGCAACGAGTCATGCGCTAAGTTGTATGAAGTATTTGATAAGCGCACAGCGCACGCGATTAGATATTTCCCTCTCGAGAGTTAAGCGGTCGCGCTCTTGTTCTATTATCTAACGCTAAATCTCCGAACGGTTACAGGCCGTCCGCATGGTCGCCCAGCCACGCGCCTGTAAGAATAACCGGCAAGTGCTGCAAGAAGCACATTGTTGGCAGGTAAACCATGGCCACCTATTTTTAAAAAAAATCTTCCAGGGCCCATGCCCATGGCATTAAGTCTGAAGGTAGGTGGGTAGTTGAATTTTTTTTTTTTCGCCCAAGTCGCGAAACGACCTTCTTGTGTCTATCTAGTTCTATTTGTCCGCAGGCTCGCACGTGAGCATACAGGACACGATTTTCCCCCCTCAGGTCGAATTTTGTTTATACGATTACGAAGCTCTGCGATGATGAGTAAACACTAGCAGGCATCCGGTGCCAAGACCTTGCGGCGTGTTTTTCCTATAGTTAGATGCTGGCGGTGCAGATCGAGGGTGGGGCGCGGGTAAGGGAGCAGTTGGACGTCAGCGCTTGTTTCCTATTGGCTGGCAGCCATTACCGCCAGAATGAGGATTGTTGACCTGAGTCAAACAGTGAGAGGCTCTGATTTAAGCTAATGCGCAAAACTTTCGATGAAGTCTGTTGAAGCAGTAAGACACTTCCACGCCGTGTATCTTAGATTTGTGGCCGGTCTTACAATACATTCTTTACGTTAAAATAAAGGTATGGTCGTCTCTTCAATTTATGCATTTTTTGTGCATTACTCCAATGGTTTGTATATCTAAATGTCATTTTACTCTTGTGTAAATCCCGAAACAAGTATTCCTAGATAGGTTAACTGTAAACTGATGTTTTACAAGCAGGTTTCATTTATTTAAATCTTTAACGAAATCTGAAGTTTAATAAATTGAAATGTTCTGATTAGTTTATAATTTGCTGAAGGTCACTGAATAATTCCTTTAATTCGCGTTATTTATTATCGTATTTTTTGATTTCCAGAATCACTTCATCATCCACTAATTTTCTTCTGTAGCAAAGATTTACAATAACCACATATCTGACTGATACCTTTTCCAGACGCATGAAACCTAAGCAACTACTATTAGGTTATTAAACGACACACCTTAACAAATACAACTTTTTTACAGCAACATTAAACAGGATATTTTTAGAGCAGATTTTCCGCGAGCTCGTGTTAAACTAATGAGGTTAACGGTCATTCTCTGTTCACAGTGAATAATTTCTCACGATTAGATATTGCGTCTTACCATGGCGTGATCTAATTTACGAAACAGCATTAATCAAATTATTACAAATTACATAATACATGCTAAAAATACAAGCGGGTCCTTCGTTGTACAAAAGATCCATTAGAACGCCAATGTCTAATGAACTGAAAGAAGACTGAATAATGTTCGACGTTTTCGTCGTTCTTTCCTCCTATTGATATATGCGTCTCTCAGATTTCACTTTCACAGCTATTGAATTCAGTATAAATTAACATGTAATGCATTTGCGACTTAATTTTTATTGAAGTAGTACATTTTTAAAAAATGTCTAATCGTTCATACAAAATCTTCTCGCGGAAACCTTGCCTGCGCATTGTGTATCCTTACTTTAATTGAAATTTTAGATACAGTAATCGTTAGCACGAACTCTTAACAGGAATTTCGCCGTAACACTAACAAAACTGTGTCCCGGCAAGGGATTACAGTAAATCTGACATTGGCGATCAGATAACAAGAACTATTATAACAGGAATTCAGATTATTTCGGTCCCTTGGAATTCGCGTTAATGAAGGTTCACCATATTAAATCTAATTCGAATTTACGCTGTGAGTGGAGACTTATCAATGATCGGAGGTGTCAGTCACGATCATGAGGGGCCCGTCGATGCGGCATTTTGTTTTGACGGTCCGAGTGGTGGGGGGAGGGGCTCAGCCTCCGCCGCGACGCGAGTCCCGCTGGACCTCGGCCACGGGTCTAATATAGCCGCGGCCCGGCCGCCCGCCCGCCCGCGAATCTTGCGACACACGGTCAGCGGCCACTTTAACCGATCAAGCGGCAATTGCGTCCCTATTGTGCGACTGGTACATTCATATGCCCTTGCTTTCTCCTCCCTGCGGATCGCGTTCGGCCGCAGATACTATGCGCTAACGGCCGCGAACCGACAGGCGCTCAAGTTTATTGCTCCCGTGGCAACTGTCAGACGTGCGCGGAATGCCTAGCGCTGTGACGCGAGCGTGGCACGTCGAGGATGAAGCGTACACACTGTCACATGTACATATACGAACACTTGTGACCTTCCCGTATCTGCGACCACTCGACTCTTTTAGTCACATCCGCGCACAGTACTTTAAAGCACTTGCTGCGCCACTAGATTATGACGGATGTAGCGTTAGTCACATCCTCATGTGATGTGCTTTCAACGCTTTTGAATGTTAAAACCCAATATTTTTTATGATAACGAAGAAAATAGTAACAAAAAATGTGTAGTAAGTGGTGAATAGTAATAATGGGCTAATAATTTACATTAGTTTTAATGTGTTTCGTAGTGTTCTAGCAGAAGTACAGAAGAGTAGAGTGATTTTTAGTCATTTCTCTTTATATTAATTGTTGCAAAATCAAATGTGTAGCCAGAAAGTTAACACTTTCTTCTACTTTCTTCTATAATTTTGCTACTCAATCGTGAATTGTTTGTATGACAAGAAGTCCCTGGTAAGAAATTGAATCGCCATTTCGGGGTTTAAACGTCAAAAAACGAAGATAAGCTAAATTAAAAACCCAAGGAAATCATGAACAAGAATGTTCACAGCATTCTCTCGTTTAAAAGCTCGTTAGCAATGACGGAGCTATCACGTATTTCACCGCAGCCGCTCACACGAGATAGATAGAAACTACTAGAATACAGATACAAACTACTTCGAAAACTAAACTTCGTCGTATCTAGTCGGAACCGCATTTTGCAAGGTTTCCACGTAACGTCGTAATGCACTTGCAAACACACACACACTCACACACAACCCCATTGCCTCCAAACGGCAACACTCGTTGAAATAAACAAACCTACACAATCACCAACACCTAGCCGTAGCACACCGTACCTATTGGGTCAGAATGCATACACAGAACCTCGTTGGGGCAATGTTTACACGTTTGGCGGCTGGCCCCTAGAAAGCATTTCCTTCCCAGAGGCGAAGCGGGGCCGAGCGGCCGCGGGGCTGGGCCGGGCCGGGCGGGGCCGGGCGGGGCAATTAACGCCAGCGGTTCCGGCGCGGTGGAGCGGGCGCGAGCGCGCGCGTGTGGGCGCAGCCGTGCGCAGGCGCGGGCGCAGACTCACCGACGGCCCTGGAGGCGCTGCGCGCGCAGGAGCCCGCGCCGGCGGCGGGAGCGGCGAAGCGCGACTCGTCGCTGCCGCGGCGCGGCGCCTTGAAGAGCGGCGTGTACTTGACGTACTTCTTGGCATTCGGCTCGCTGATGATCTTGTTGATCGACCCCGCGTCAGACATATCCTCGTCGGCTGGCGTCCCAACTGGCACTGGCCGGGTCGCGCGCCGCACCTCGCGCCTATGCCTGCCTGCCTGCACTCCCGCCGGCCCGCCCGCCTGCTGCCTGCTGCCAGCAAGGAACACGCGCGAGCGCTGTCACGACTGGAGGCGGCGGTGGCGGTGGAGGGCGGGGACGCTCGGTGCCGCCGCCGCCGCCGCCGCCGCCTTCACCACCACCACCACCACCACCGCCGCGCGCCCCCTCTCTCGCAGCAGCTGAGCGCGCCCGTGCCTTCTGCGCGGGAGGGCGGGCGGGCGGCTGGTTGGTTGGTGGGTTCGTTGGTTGGCGGGCGGGCGGCCGGCCGCCCTGGCGAAGGCGCCGACCCGGACCACGGGTTGCTGGGAACGGTTGCTTTTTCTGTAGTTGACATGGGGCGTGCCATGTGACGGCGGCCTTTGGGTGAACCTCGCGGAAGTCGGAGTGCGTTTGTAAATAGAGCGATACGTTGGAGATGGCGCCCGAGTTGGGCGTGCAGTGCAGGTAAAATTGGGAGTGTGGTGCCGAAATTTATTGTGACCGCCAAGTTGTTTGAAGGAATTGTGACGGGAAAGGAGAGTTAAAGGGATTAGTAGAAGGGGGGGGGGTTAAAAAATAAAATGTCGCTAGGACAAAACTTCTTAAATCTACTCCAATAGTGTCGTAAAACACATGTGATCTTTAAGTAAAAGTGCCATTACAAAATATTTCCTCCTTTAATTTACAAGACCACATTCTTCAAGTTTTTTACACAGTATGTCTAAAAAAAGGTTACCAAAATAAGACACTTGTATTAAGGAAAGGAATACTGTTAAAAAGTCTTCTGCGGTGTACCCACTTATTCTCCAATTCAGACTATATCGTAATTTGTTTATTTTGGTTTTGAGTTCGTCCTTTCTTGTGAGTTTCGGTGTGTACTATTGTGTTTATTGAATTTTGTCAATGGTTTTCGACACCCTTCATTTGAGCTTATTAGAAGTGTAGAAAATGTTTCGCAGGTTTACCATAAAGAAGCTCTTTCGTGATGCATTAAGATGCACCGTGTTTTTTAACGTATGAACATTTTACTTACGAATTTTCTGTGTTTCTGAATTCAAAAAAGCAACGTCAAAAATGTAGAAATATGTCATCAGGGAGAGAAAATTTGTTTTAAAACCGCTGCTGACACTGTTACAAAACGAGAGTGACAATGAAGTTGACGTCTCCCGGAATGTCTTCTGTCGCTCACTTTAAAAGTCCTTTCACTAGCAACCTACTGCAGCTGCTGCCTGAGCGCAGTAGGCCGAAATGACAAAAGAAAAGCGCCTAACATGTTTTGTGTGCTTCTCGAAGAAAAGCTTTCTACCAACAGTAATATAAAAATGTTACATGAACAGACAATTGAAATAAAAAAAAATGCTTTTTGGCCGAATACTTTCAAGGGCCTAGTTTACGCTCCATGTGAATTTTTATGGCGATAAGTTTGTGTCTTGTAGCATTAGACTTCTGAAATTAAATATATATATAAAATTTTTTTGCTAATATATTTCATTAGTACTAATATATGTAATACACTTCTCCCCGTAGCATTTTTTACTTTGGATACGAATAGTTGTACATCATTTTATGAATTGCAAATGAATGCAGTAGAAAGCTGCGACTTGTCTCTGTTAACTAGGAGCACGTCTATCCATTTTTTGTTTCACTATCACCTACTCCATATTCAAAACGTTTGAGATAATACATTTTACATAATTGTAGCAAATATTATTTGTGTGCGCGTTTGCATTTGTGATTCTGTATATGACTGAATATATGTGAATACGAATGTATATATGTAAATATGAATGTTCGCAGGGGTGGATAAAATATACGTAAATAGACTTAGCGCACTTAGGTCTTCCGCAGAATAGAAGCCCCGAACAAAGTTAGAGCTAAAATTTTATATTAGTTTCCAAACATTTAAAATGTTTTTACATGTTTTAAAATAACATTGATTATAGTTCATGTGTTTCATTCATGTAGATTAAATTTATTAAATTTCTGAATATTGTTCGGAGGCCCCATACTTTTATACGCCTAGGGCCTCTTAAGAGATTTATGCAACCCTGAACGTAATCATAGTACTTGTGCGTGAGTGGATATTGTGCGGGCGCGTTTTCTTGAGCCCGGAATACTTACCCTTAGTTTGATCTAATGATGTGCTGGGTGCTCGTATATTAATTATTGCTGTGATAAAGTTAACGGCTCCTAAAATTGATGAAATTTCAGCTAAATGCAGTGAGAAGATAGCTAAATCATCAGAAGATTAAAATACCTGACCTTAGTGGAATTAAGAATAAACGTCAGCAACGAGTGTTGTTAATAAAATCGAATTCCCAGAAACGTTCTCTCCCGTGAAGAAACAATGTTGCATAAAAACAAGCTACATATGTCATATAATAGCCCCTTCATCGAAATAACCAACCCCCCCACTTCTCACGTATATAGCGAAGTGAGGGCTGAAAAAAACCTGCGTGAATATTATTTTATTTCTTTATTTTAGATCAAAAACGTATCATGTGTGTAACGTGCTATGGGCGGAAGAGTATTCTGTGCACGTTTTGTTAATTCTGGAGTCCTTACCCTAAGTCATATTCAAGTTGAATTCTGAATACATAAAGAAATAAGCGTTTGTTGCTGTTCACTCCGATGTAATAAAATCTATTTTCAAGGGTGAAGCAGCTGTAGATTTGGGCTGTTATCCCTCATAGTTTCCTTTGTGAAGGAATATACTTCCTGGCGCGACAACATGGACAACGATAATTTGAATAACAATATTTCCCACTGAACTCCAGAAGGCGTGCACGCAGGGATGGCTCCAACCGTTCATTTTGGGAATGGCAATCGTAGATTTTTGTTCAAAAATAAACAAATTTGTTATTGTATTGTATATTACCGTATTTGTACTGTAGATACGATACTGTGCAATAATATTGTTTAAGTAACTAGATAATTCGAACATAAATATTTAAATTAATTTCGCCAAGTAAAGAAAGAGAAACGAAAATTCTAGGCCCTATGGGATGTTGCATGATCGCGACTGTATCCGATCTTGATCATGCGACACCTAGCGACACGACCGAGAAACACGCGAAATACAGTGATATATTCCATCGTGAAGACGGGCCTTGAGAGGCAGCTAAGGAAAAACCGCAGTGTACAGTGCGATTTTTATAACTTAGCCCCTCAAACCCCTATGGAATATCACACGGCATTTCAAGTCATTCTTGCTCGTGCCGGTAGATGTCCATGATCGCAAACGTTGCTTCATGCGGTGGCGATCATGCGATATCTAGCGGCAAGACTGAGAAAGACGCGAAATACCTTGTCGTATTCCATCGTGAATTGAATTCTATCGTGAATTGTATTCAGTAATGTTGTTGATGTTTATTTATTTATTTGTCAAAAAACAGTAAAAACTGTATATGACGTGTGGGGAAAGAGATCTATCTGCGCCATTTTCTTGAGGGCCAGAATTTTAAAAAAGAAATTAGAAAATAATTATTTTAGAAAAATAAAAATATTTGAAAAATGCTTGTTCCCGAGTTATAGAAAATTGTTTTGTGTATTGTTGCATTTATGTAGTGGTTTCATGTTTGTTTTATGTAGATTAATTGATTAGAAAACGCTACCACATGTTTCATGTATCGTAAGTAGCGAAATAAATATTCTATTCTATTTTTTTATTTTGTGAAGACTGGCCTTGAGGGGCAAAGTTACAAAAATCGCACTGTAGTGTTTAGGCCCAGTGCGCTGGGCGCTGGGCGCCGGGCAGCGCTGTGCGAGGTCCGCGGGGCCGCCGCGTTCTCTGTTTCGCCGCGTGCCCGCGCACACACGGTTGCGCATGACGGCGCGGCGGAAGGGAGGGAGGGCGGTGGGGCGTGAGCGCGGGCTGTGTGTACACTCGCAGGCGGAAAGGTGGCACGACGCCTGCGCCACGTGGTGGCTGGAGGCGGCGGCGGCGGCGGCGCCACCCACGGCAACGTTGGCTGCGGCGGTGAGGCAGGTGTGCAGACGTGTGGTGGTAGTCTAGTGGGTGACCAAAGCGTAGGTGAAGATGAGCATTTCAATGGGCGGATGGATGGGTTCGCGAAGGCGACGGCGGTGGGAAAGTGGATGACGGCGGCGCTGAGAGACCGGTGAGCAGTGCCGAAAAATATTCGGGAATGCGCATCACGGTGGTAGTGTCAGTAGGTGATTAAAGCGTAGTTGGGCCCTGCATTGTGTGGGTGGGTGGGTTCGGTAGAGCGATATCGGTCTGTGAATGGGTGGGGCGGCGCGGCGACGGCGACGGCGATGGCGATGGCAACCTTGGCTGCGGCAATGACATAGGTGTGAAGAGGCCGCAATATTGTCGGGAACAAGGATTGTGGAGGCAGTGGGTGACTAAAGGGTGGTGTGGCGTGGGGGGGCATTTCAATGGGTGAGTGGGTTGAGGAGGACGACAGTGGTGGCAAATGGGCAGGGCGGCAGCGGCGATGGCAACGTTGGCCGCGGACCTGAGGGACCGGTGTGCAGAGGCCGCAAAATATTCGGGAACGCGCATTGTGATGGTAGTGTCAGTGGGTGACAGGAGCCTAAATGGTGTTGGGTGGGATCGGGAGGGTGACGGCGGTGGTGAATGGGCGGAGCGGCGACGGCGATGGCAACGTCGGCTGCGGCGATGGCACAGGTGTGAAGAGGCCGCAATGTTGTCGGGAACGCGAATTATGGAGGTAGTGAGTAGGTGGTGGGAGGAGTTTCAATGGGTGAGTGGGTTCAGGAGAGCGGTGGGTGAATGGGCGGGATGCGGTGGGGCAGAAGGCGTGGCGAGGCGGGGCAGGACGGGGCTGAGCGGTGAGACGCGGAGAAGGGCGGGGCGGGACTGAGCAGTGCGTGGCGGAGCGGGGCGGAGCGGGGCGGAGCGGGGCGGAGCGGGGCGGAGCGGGGCGGAGCGGGGCGGAGCGGGGCGGAGCGGGGCGGAGCGGGGCGGAGCGGGGCGGAGCGGGGCGGGGCGGGGCGGGGCGGAGCGGGGCGGAGCGGGGCGGAGCGGGGCGGAGCGGGGCGGAGCGGGGCGGAGCGGGGCGGAGCGGGGCGGAGCGGGGCGGAGCGGGCGGAGCGGGGCGGAGCGGGGCGGAGCGGGGCGGAGCGGGGCGGAGCGGGGCGGAGCGGGGCGGAGCGGGGCGGAGCGGGGCGGAGCGGGGCGGAGCGGGGCGGAGCGGGGCGGAGCGGGGCGGAGCGGGGCGGAGCGGGGCGGAGCGGGGCGGAGCGGGGCGGAGCGGGGCGGAGCGGGGCGGAGCGGGGCGGAGCGGGGCGGAGCGGGGCGGAGCGGGGCGGAGCGGGGCGGAGCGGGGCGGAGCGGGGCGGAGCGGGGCGGAGCGGGGCGGAGCGGGGCGGAGCGGGGCGGAGCGGGGCGGAGCGGGGCGGAGCGGGGCGGAGCGGGGCGGAGCGGGGCGGAGCGGGGCGGAGCGGGGCGGAGCGGGGCGGAGCGGGGCGGAGCGGGGCGGAGCGGGGCGGAGCGGGGCGGAGCGGGGCGGAGCGGGGCGGAGCGGGGCGGAGCGGGGCGGAGCGGGGCGGAGCGGGGCGGAGCGGGGCGGAGCGGGGCGGAGCGGGGCGGAGCGGGGCGGAGCGGGGCGGAGCGGGGCGGAGCGGGGCGGAGCGGGGCGGAGCGGGGCGGAGCGGGGCGGAGCGGGGCGGAGCGGGGCGGAGCGGGGCGGAGCGGGGCGGAGCGGGGCGGAGCGGGGCGGAGCGGGGGCGGAGCGGGGCGGAGCGGGGCGGAGCGGGGCGGAGCGGGGCGGAGCGGGGCGGAGCGGGGCGGAGCGGGGCGGAGCGGGGCGGAGCGGGGCGGAGCGGGGCGGAGCGGGGCGGAGCGGGGCGGAGCGGGGCGGAGCGGGGCGGAGCGGGGCGGAGCGGGGCGGAGCGGGGCGGAGCGGGGCGGAGCGGGGCGGAGCGGGGCGGAGCGGGGCGGAGCGGGGCGGAGCGGGGCGGGGCGGGGCGGGGCGGGGCGGGGCGGAGCGGGGCGGAGCGGGGCGGAGCGGGGCGGAGCGGGGCGGAGCGGGGCGGAGCGGGGCGGAGCGGGGCGGAGCGGGGCGGAGCGGGGCGGAGCGGGGCGGAGCGGGGCGGAGCGGGGCGGAGCGGGGCGGAGCGGGGCGGAGCGGGGCGGAGCGGGGCGGAGCGGGGCGGAGCGGGGCGGAGCGGGGCGGAGCGGGGCGGAGCGGGGCGGAGCGGGGCGGAGCGGGGCGGAGCGGGGCGGAGCGGGGCGGAGCGGGGCGGAGCGGGGCGGAGCGGGGCGGAGCGGGGCGGAGCGGGGCGGAGCGGGGCGGAGCGGGGCGGAGCGGGGCGGAGCGGGGCGGAGCGGGGCGGAGCGGGGCGGAGCGGGGCGGAGCGGGGCGGGGCGGAGCGGGGCGGAGCGGGGCGGAGCGGGGCGGAGCGGGGCGGAGCGGGGCGGAGCGGGGCGGAGCGGGGCGGAGCGGGGCGGAGCGGGGGCGGAGCGGGGCGGAGCGGGGCGGAGCGGGGCGGAGCGGGGCGGAGCGGGGCGGAGCGGGGCGGAGCGGGGCGGAGCGGGGCGGAGCGGGGCGGAGCGGGGCGGAGCGGGGCGGAGCGGGGCGGAGCGGGGCGGAGCGGGGCGGAGCGGGGCGGAGCGGGGCGGAGCGGGGCGGAGCGGGGCGGAGCGGGGCGGAGCGGGGCGGAGCGGGGCGGAGCGGGGCGGAGCGGGGCGGAGCGGGGCGGAGCGGGGCGGAGCGGGGCGGAGCGGGGCGGAGCGGGGCGGAGCGGGGCGGAGCGGGGCGGAGCGGGGCGGAGCGGGGCGGAGCGGGGCGGAGCGGGGCGGAGCGGGGCGGAGCGGGGCGGAGCGGAGCGAGAGCGGGGCGAGAGCGGGGGCGGGGCGGGATGGCAATGGCGCCACGGAGCGGTGGGCGACAGCTGGGAGAACGGGCGGCAAGCACGAGAGCACTCGCGAGATACGCCAGCGGCGGCGCCGAGCCGGTTGGTCCTGTCGGCGGCGGCGGCGGCGGCGGAGGCTGCCGCAAGGTCGTCGATGGCGGCGGCGTCGACGTCGTAGTCTTTTTTTTTTCTCCCAGCAGTTGCGTAACAGCTGCTACAGTTAACCGGTACAACTGATTAGCATCGCTTCGCGCGTTCGCAGTTCGCTAAGTCGACGCTCAAGTACGCTCGGCGGTGACCGCGCGGGGACAGTTCGATCGCGGAGGCTCGCGAGGCGCGTTTCCGCATTCCTGGGAGGCGAGCGAACGAGGCGCTCGGGTCGGCGAGGGAAAGTGGGTGTTTCGCTTCCTTTGCCCCCGGTTGGCAGTCTCTTCAGTTCCTGTAACCTCAATGGAACAATTTAAGCTTGTTTTCGATCATACTCGAATTCCGGACGTGTTAAAGACGGAGTTAGTCTATTTATAATGCGATAACTCTGCCTCTCAAGCCCCTATGACCACGATGGAATATCACACGGCATTTCGCGTCGTTCTCTGCCCTGCCGCTAGGAGGCATGATCGCTTGATAAGGTCGCAATCGCGCGATGCCTAGCGGCGCGACTGAGAAAGACGCGAAATACCGTGACGTATTCCATTGTGAAGACGGGCCTTGAGAGACAGAGTTAGAAAAATCGCAGTATAACCTACCGGGAGAGGTGGCTCAGGGTCAGGACATCAACTGATGTCACAGCGGAGGTGCTAGAATTGAGTCCCGACGGTGGCAGCATGTTCGACACTATAGCTCGCAGTGTGGAGGAGAATTCTTGATGCTGGCTTCTCTGATCGATATTTTTCCGTGATTTGTTCTATCAATATCTAGCAAATGCTGGAGCAGTATCCTAACAAACCGGTCATGGACCGCACGCGATCTTTCCTTCTTCTGCCGGGATCTTTTCTCACCCCTTACTTACACACACCGGTGCCCCCCTAGTTGGAGATACCTGGTTAAGGAAAACCCTGCTAGCGGACACGTAGGTCGGTACAGGTGCTCCCGAAGAAAGAACTTTTACTACACTTGCGGGACCTATCAGTTGACGTGACCGGAATCTGTAATCAATCAACCATTAATTTAAAGGACAGCCTGGTGGCACAGAGGTTTGGGTATCTAGGGGGGCATGGGGGCCATGTTTCCCCCAAATACCTAGTTTTTTTACCTTCTTTTATTTGCCAAAATTCATTTAAGTATTTATTTGTTTGAATTATGTAATTATTTAAACAATATTGTATTTATCATATCTACAGTACATAAGTAATATGCAATATAACAAATATTTTTTTTTGTATTCCAGCATTATAAACGACATTTTCTGTCTCAAGAAATCGTTCATAAACGGGCGTTTTACGGCACAAATGGTGACGTATTAGATTTTATGGTACGAATGATTGCGTCATCACACATTCAGCCAATCGCAGCGAGTGAATCGGGGAGGGGGGTAGGGGTAAACGGAACAGTACCGATGTCAAGAAACCAAAACGTAACAGGAAAGTTGTTTGGAAAAATTAAGTTCGATTCTCTTAGAAATTTATAATGCTGTCATGCAAAAAATAACATATTGAATTAGTTTATAATGTTATTTATTACATTCGTACAAATTTGAAAACTTGCTCCTAACATCGCCAGTTTTCAAAACATGCACTCATGCAATAAAGCTTAACTTCATAAACTAATTGCATAAACTACTATTATTATTCAGCAAAAATCTTCTGTCCACTCCCTCCAAAATGATCGGCTGGATCCGCCCAAGTGGGTGACGCGTTATACCAAAGGCTGTGGGTTCGAAGTCTGCGTAAGCCACGGATAATATTCAATTATGTTGTGGGATGGTGTGCATTCACAGCATACAATTTATCACGCCTGAACCTCAATCCTCCCTTTCATTTCTTTTCATATCCAGGTAACTATAGGGAATATGAGGAAAAGTATGTGCAATACAATTGGCATACGGGATAAGGCGACTAGTGCAATGTATGCGATATGCTTGTATACTGAAGGTACCAAATCTATCGGGACACATTTCACAATGGAGCAAAAAACATACTGTCGCTAAGATAGTCATTGTACTAAATCAGTATTTAATTTTGAGTTTTTCTTGGAATCACTGAAGTATTTCATGGCAAATTTTATGATACTCCACATATTATTTTAAAGTTATAAGCGATTTTAATTTTGGATTTGGTACGCTATGGCATTCAAAGTAGTAAAAATTGAATTTAGATATACTTACTTACTTACTAGCCAACGCCCACCCTTGGCAGGTTAGCCATTTGGTGACGCGCTGACCAGTATAGACGGGCTGTCTCTCTGTAGAAGTCGTCCTCTGCCGAGTTTGTGTTGGCACTCAGGGCTGGACACATCGGAAGGTGTGTTGCATCCATCTTTGGACCATTACAGAGAACACATGCGTCGGTTTCGAAGACCCCTATACGGTGCAGGTGGCTGGCAAGGTAGTAGTGTCCTGTAGTTGTTCTGAACACGGCGACACTCGTGGCTCGGGGTAGATTGTGTATGTGTAGATTGTGATTGTGTAGATTGTGTAGATTGTGTGAATTTAGATATAATTAATGACTAAATAACTATCGAAATTGGTGTGTTTAGGAATATTTATAGTTAACCGTTTCATTGAAAGATGTTTAAATTAGTACAAATTCTCAAACTAATGAAAGTCAACATTAGGTATTGTTTTCATTCATAATAATACCCAGTACTGTTATCAGAATTTTCACCTTCATTTACTTTAACATTATTTTTATCTGCTACAGCCTTATAAAATGGTATCTGAATTAGTTAATACTCCATAACATAAAGTAGGGATATCAAGTCACTGTAAATGTTTTTTTCAAGTTATGTTTACACATGTTATTAAGTTTGTTTTTCTTATTTCGCAACACTTCTCTGCCATGTATATTTTCACTGATATTTCACTTTTTCACCCATATAAAATATATTCCACTGATATTTTACTTTTTCTACGTTTACGTTTTCTCGGCTTATCTAAACATTCTGCCTTATAAAGTATTCGTCTGATACATTAGAATCTGTTTTAAACATTCACCAATTAACATACACACTTGTACATTTCATGCGAATATCATTCAAGCTGCAGACGAGACTACACAGTACTGATTTCAAAGCAGTAACTTCTAAAACTTGGCTATAGTAAGCGCTCTATTGGCTGGATGTGTTCATGACGTCACGTAATTTCAGCCAAATTATTGATGAAGCATCTGGTTAGTTTTTGCAGTGAAAGGTGGAGCAAATGTATTACTTTTGCCGTGAAACGAGAACTTCGACGTCTGTGCAAAGTCAAAGCGAAGTTTGGAAACAAGCTCCTCATCTGCCACTTGCCTCCAAACCACTGAACATGTTTAAGCTTCAACGAGTTCACTAGCCACAGTGGACATTGTAATAGCAGGTACTTAGACCGACAACGACTTACAAGACATATTGGTGTGAAGGCTGGAAGATAGCCGGAATGGGAACATGCGAAAACAAAGGTGAGAACAGACGAAAATGTAGCCATACAAATGACAATTCTTACATTTCATAATAAGGATTTTAAATAAAACATGTTGAAAGTTCGTAAACAAGGCTCTCGTAAAAGTGGTGATACGCAATTCGTCCTCGAAGTATCAATGATATCTTACTTTACGAGGCGAGGATGAGACCTGGTCTACGGCCTGACCACGTACATTTTGCTACGCTCCTTTCGCCATCTGGTAAAAAAAAAGAGAAATCTTAATTTAGTTCAGAGGCTTCTTCGAAGCATCTTTTACAAGAAGTAAATCTAACCGGCTTTACTTCCCCTCCAGGGAAATGCGTATAAAGAATTTATTCGCCTTAAAAACTCAGGGCTCCGATTGAGGGGGTCAGGGAGGCTCCGATTGATCAGGGTTTGAACCTTCAAACTTAGATACAACAATCCTCTACGCTAACATCACCGACGCCGCGAAGTACGGTATCGTTGTCTCGCCCAAATAAAATCGGCTAATGGAATGTACTACGTTGCTTAATAAAGCAAATAACGACAGTGAGACTATACCGTATCTTTAGCCCCACCGAATGTTGCTTGGAAACTCCGTAGCTCCTTATGGCTTCACTTTCCTTCCGAAGGAAGACGTATGAAGAATTTTTTCGCCTTAAAAAGACCGGGCTTCTATCAGGTTTTAACCCTTGAATTTGGGGATAACAATCCTATACTCTGGCACCACCGACGCAGCAAAGTATGGCATCTGTCTCGCCGAAATAAAATCCACCAATCGAATGTATTAAGTTGCTTAATAAACCAAATAACGACAGGGAGACTATACCGCATTCGACACATTCGACAGTGAGACTATACCGTATTCGTATACAACATTCGGTGGGGCTAAAAAGCCCCACCGAATGTTGCTTGGGAAACCCGCAGCTCCTTCTGGCTTTACTTTCCTTCCGAAGGAAAGCGTACGCAGAACTTTTTTCGCTTTAAAAAACAGGGCTTCTATCAGGCTTTTATCTATCTTTAAACTTTCGAACATGTTATAACAATCATATTCTCTGACACCACCGACGCTACGAAGTCTCACCCAAAGTCTCACCAAGGTACGTCATCGTTCGCCGAAATAAAATTCAATTCGAATCACTCGCCGAAATAAAATCGGCTAATGGAATGAATGTATTAGATTGCTTAATAAAGCAAATAACAACAGTAAGACTATTCCGTATCTTGCGCTTCTGCTTGCACCGAATGTTCGTTGGGAAACCCGCGGCCCCTGTGAGCCCCGAGGACTAGGTCGAGAGGCAGCTGCCACCTTGGGAAACCTCCGCCCGGCGCGGTGCGGCGCTGTCTCGCGCGGGCACGAGAGGAACAAACAAGTGGCGTTTGAAGGCGGCGCTTGAAATAGCTCAGCGGCGGCGGCGGCGGTGGAGGCGTCGACGACTGGTAGGGCGTCTCGTCCAAGGGCCCCCCTTCCCCCTTCAGGGCCACGCCCATCTAACTGCGCCTCTCCCCCCCCCCTCTGCCTCACCCGATGCATCGCGCCACCCTGCACCGCTAACCCAAGTTGGGAGGGGTGAAAAGAGGACCTTCATGAAAGGCGAAGGGTGAAAAGAGGATCTTCAGGCGGTTTCTGCTCTGGCATCTTCCGAATGTGTTGCGAGCGCGTTGTATTACAAGCGAAAGTAACTTCAATATTCAACGCATTGGATACAGGTGTCATCATCATCATCATCGACAGCGAGGATTTCTCAGAAATTAAAACTGACTCTTGGTCTGTTCCGTCTCGAAATTGTTCATGTCATCTCTTCAAGGGACGTCCTACACTTCGTTTACCTTTAGGTGTACGAGTATGCTGAAGAATAATTTTATTTATCCTATGTTCTGGCATTCCCAGGGCATGACCTTTCCAGTTAAGGTGTTAGGATACAGGTGTTAAAAGTACGAGTATATTCATGATATAATTAGATTTGTGTTTGATTTGGATTAAATGGCTCATATAAGTATTACTTTTACGTCGCCCTGACTTTTTAATTTATTTTCCTTATTCGAGAAGTAGAATTCGACAGTAGTGTAGAATATGGCCTTTCGTACAACAGACGTACGTAAGGCCGTATTCTACTCTACTGTCGAATTCTGAAATTATTATTTCTACTAAGTGAAATCCACAAACATTTAATATAAATAGAGGCCGGCAACAGAAAAAAATTCATTGAACAAAACCACACAAAATGCTTTTACAAACAGTAGCACCCACTCTTCTCAGGAATAAAAATCGCGCAACTCTACAATAAAATATTTTAACAAATAGGCTTCACGAATTCTGCAATAACGTAGTACAGTATTTACGAAGTACAACAATTCTCAACACAAACAAAGAGTAACAAAAAAGTTGATTTTTCGTAATATAACATATAACGTAAAGGGCAAATAACGGGCAACGTCTTCCTTCAAGCCTTGCTGTCGCATGACCGTATCTGCCGAAAGAATTTATGCACTGGTTAAGAGAAGGCAGTCGGTATGCGCTCTATGAGAAACGCGAAATAACATAATCAAATTATTGCATTTTTCTACTCTTATTGTGTAATGCTGTCATTTGATGGCTGCGACCAGTTGCATAATGATACTCAGGGAAATGCAGCATTCATTAGGATACAGTTTCTTGACCAATCCCAGATAAGTTTACAAACCAAGTATTTACACTTAATTAATCATTGAGAATCTATCTAATAAATGTTTCGTTCGAGTGTATATTAAAATTGCATTTGATATTATATTAGGCTTTTCAGTTTTAATTTCTTATTGTTAGTATTTTAGTAGAATATTATTTAAAATAAATTGGATCGTAATTTCACTTTGATTCTATTTGACTAGCGCAGCTCACAGGCGGACAGGTAGACCCAGCCACCTGCGACATCATGCGAGTGTAGGATTAGGGAGCCATCCGCTAGGTGGTCTTGCTGAAGTATCATGTCAACTGCCACGAAACGATTCAATGTAAAAGTTTAACTTATAAAAGTCGTAGAAAAAGTCCTGTATGAAACTCGATGTAATTGGTATTAATACGCTCGTGTGAAGTTTACGATACTCGCTCTTTCCTCGCTTGTATCGTAATATCACACTAGTGTATTAATACCCATCATTATGTCATCGTTTCATAATGTACTATTTCCAGTCCAAAATCGAATCTGTTTATTTGTTTTTTTACCTTTCCCGAGTTCCTGGTTATGTATTCAAACCGTAGAAACCAGTCACGTGGCCGGAAGCCGATATAGTTTTCTTTCGCGCGCATCGAAAGTAATATAGACCTCGTGGGTTCATGGTTTGTTTTGTCTAGTTTTCACACAAAAAGAGTAAGGTCATTAATTTAGTATTACGGACGGTGCTATATAACTCTTCCATCAATCACGTACGTAAAGTATGTCTCGCATATAATTCATTTTGAAATAAATTATATCAGCTACTGATAATTTGATGAGAAATAACGGAAATAGAAGATATACGGGTTAGAAACATGGAGAAACAGGGGAATACTTCCTGAAATCTACTGAGGCCTCATTAGTCCACTGCGAATATTCTCAAATAGAAGCGGAATAGGGGAGTTGCGTAACCACTCGCTCGGTGGAATATATTAAGCCAGCGTGACACCATCTGCTTGCCTTGAAAGATGAACCCCGACATCTCCTAGGCAGACACAATACTGACGCTACGAGTATTTCTGAGAAGAAAAATTGAAAGTGATGTAAATGTGCTCAGTATCTTCAACGAGGATTAGGTAACGATTGTGAGGATGACCATTTCTGTTTTGCCATCTCTGCATTAAAATAAATTTAATGTATTATTTATTACATATTACATTATAGTACATTTAATACTATATTATATACAGTATTTAAAAGAAGCTTATTTGTCTTTAACTTCCGAAATTTGTGAAACAGGTTTTGAAGACAGTGTAAGACATGAGTAATTTTAATTGTAAATACATCCGTATGATCAACAATCTTTTTATGTTTTGTATCGATTAAAAACCGTCTACATCAATTACCGCGATATATCTTAGTATACGTTTCTGTCTTAACAATAGCAATAATTGAATGAAATTTTTAATTTGTTGTCTTCAGATTTAACTCACACTCACAAGACCTACGAGCTCGTTGACCTGTGATTATAAAGGCGCAATAAAGAGAAAGAATAAAAACGTTAAAAAAGGAAAGATATTCTTCCACAGGGATTCCTCCATGGTACAACTAATTCCCTAGCGTCGTTCGCTCGACCTGCACACGATTTCCCTGCTTTAGTCAAAAGGCCCCCAGAGCCTAGGACAACACCTGAGGTTCGTGAACTCGTCTCGAAATGGAAAGGAGGTGCGCCATTGTTCGGCGCGAGAAAGGTGTCGGGTCGGAGGGAAGCGAACGTGCTGCCGGTGGGCGTCCGACGTCCGTTTGGATATTTACGACACGCGGGGCGATGGCAGCCGCTACGGCGCACGGTGTGTCCAGACGGCAAGATCGTGGCCAAAACCTCAAAAATAAAAGTGTATTTTGGGAATTTCTGACTGTCCTATTCGAAAGGGAAATGTTTCGTACATCTGTTCTGAAAGTATGACGCCTAATCCCTGCCCATGCTCGGCGCTGTGTTGCTTGAAGTTGGAATGCGGTCATCGCTGATGTGGCGTAAGAGGAGATATTAGTAGTCTGTGGTTTCTAATATTTATAAAAATGTGCTCTAAAATATTTTTTACTATATTTCTCAATCATTGATGTCCCTGTCGGTGGTAAGTAAAACAAAAATTACGTTAATTTAATATAAATTACAGTAAAGTATATTCAAAGTAATAAGGTATAAAACATAACTAGCACAAAAGTTATATATAACAATATAACACAGGAAAATTTATTGAGAAATTTAGCTTATTTTATATTCATTCAATTAAAGGAAAATTTGGCTGCGTGTCGCTGCAGATTCATGTTTTACGAAAAATTTCGTAAGAGCGTGTACATCTCGTAGCAGCAACCTACATTACTGAAAAGAAACGAAGCATTCGGTTCGGAATTTTTAATACAAACATTAATACAAACATTAATACAAAATCGGGGTATATATAAATGTATTAGTATAATTGAAATTAGCGAACTCGAAAACCCCTAGGTGGAACTTGGTAATGGAATGCGATGCCATTGGAGGTTTTGGTCACGTTTTCGCCATCTGGTCGCACCGTGCGGCGGCGGGGTGCCAGGGAAAACTCGACCGACTGCGCCGCTTCCCAAAGCGAGGGAAACAACGACCTGGGGCATTCTTTTGCATTCCGCATGGGGCGCTCCAATCGGGGAGTGCGTAGAGTCCCTAGATACAGAGAGTAGCGCAACCGCCGCCATTTAATATCCTTCCATCCGATAGCCCCCCCAGGCAGCAATCAGGAGCTGAAGAAAAATTATAACAATTCGCAACGTTATAGAGACGTTGAGGATTATTAATATTGATTTGGGATAGACTCATAGTTCTCAACACACAGAATATCTTATAGTTCTAATTCTCCTGGCAACTGGATATAAAATGGCGGTATCGGTGGAACAATGGAATGCGCTACTCTCTGTGCCTAGGGACTCTAGGAGTGCGTAGAATCCCTAGAGGCAGAGAGTAGCGCTTTCCATTGTTCCACCGATCCCACCATTTTATATCCAGTTGTCAGGAAAATTGGAAATGTGTGGTAGTATGGGTGTTGAGAACCATGAATCTACCCCAAAACAATATTAATATTCTTCAAAATCTTCATAATGTCGCCAATTGTTATAATTTTCCTTCAGTTCCTAATAGGTGCCTGACGAGATTGTCGGCTGAGAGGATATTAAATGGCGGCGGTTGCGCTACTCTCTGTATCTAGGGGCTCTAGGAGCGCGCTTGACCTCAGGCTCCCCTTGAAAATGCGCAGAATTTTAAAGTAATATATCGGCTTAGGTGGCTCAGGGCATCAATTGATGTCACTGCACTGCTTCTGACCGAGAGGTTCGAGTGTTTCAGTCCCGACGTTGGCAGGATTTTCGACGCTAACTACATATCTAGGTCGAATTCAGCCGTTGTCTGGAGGAAACTTCTAGCGGCCAGCTGCTCTGATCGGTAGTTTTCCGTGGGTTCTCCTGTCAATCCCAGGCGAATGCCGGAGCAGTATCCTAGCAAAGGGGCCATGGATCGCGTAGTCCGACTCCGGAGCGCGAAGTATGTACTTCAACTTCCGGGTCAATGACCCCCATCTCGATCAGGTTTTTGTCCAGTTTCCCTGATCCATTGAGCAAATGCTGAGATGGCCCCTTGTTTTGCTTCTGGACGTAAATGTAGCTTCACTGTGCGCTCGTTTTGTTGAGCACTCCTTTTGCTTGTAGTTCATTTACCGTTGAAATTGATTTTCTATAACTCGGGAAAAAAACATTTTTCAAATATTTTTATTTTTCTAAAATAATTATTTTCTAATTCATTTTTTCGTTTTTTCGTTGTTTTTTTTATTCTTGCCCTCAAGAAAATGTGCGCAGATAAATTTCTTTCCCCACACGTCATATACAGTTTTTACTGTTTTTTGACAAATAAATAAATAAGTAGCCGACGGAAATCACGGTGGTCCGAATGAACGCGTAATGCTCCGTCAGAGGCGCCTGCGGTGGAGCGGAAACAGGAAGGCGATCACGCGATCTTGCGTCGCTTCCGGCGATTGCTGACTGCGGTGGCGCTAATCGCGGGGAAAGCCTTGGGTTTTGACGAGAATAACGGCGCATTTTGTTACTGACCCAGCGAGAATTTTAACGATCCACCTGTTTGTTTTTATCACCAACATTATAACGTGTCCTTCATTGTGTTAATATAATTAAGTTTAACGATCTGAAGTTAAAAGTGAAAATGCTGCCCAAATGTGTTTTCGGGATAATATTTGTGGGACTTTAGATATTGATAAATCATGACAGTACCTCAAAGTGGAATAGGTGTAGTTCCTTTTTATGCTTGTCTTTTACTTTGAATTTGTAATGCAGTGACTGAAAGCAGTTGGAATAATAAGAATAGAATTTTCATCGGCTTATATAATAGAAGAGCACAATTATAGCCCTAAGAAGCAGTTTTATAATAACTCCTGACGTAACCTACAATACTTAAGGGCAACTTCTTTGTCATTGTATCCAGAAAACCCCAAGAGAACTGTGTGCAAACAAATGAATTTATTTTACATATTCTTTAACATTTTTTATTTTTATCTCCTTTAAATTGAAGGACTTGGTCAGGGCATAGCCAGGGCTTGGCTCTAGATAGTCCTATGCCACATCAAATTCTTTCTGGGAAATAAAAGAAAAAGGTTTGAATCCGACATTCCTCGTCCACGATTAAAGAAAAAAATATATACTTAGTACAGTGTTATTTGTTACATTAACACCACAATACTATATTCAAGACTCCACGATATTATATTCAAACGTTTATTCAAGACTCCACGCAAATAATGTTGCGGGTATAGCTAGTTAGGGATATATCGGCAGAAAGAGAGGTAAGTAAAGTTCTGTTGAGTGGTAAAGTAATATTTTCGGTAGGAATTTAGACCACATGTTACTTGGATGTGGGAGGCATGTAGTCCGAAATGCGTCATTCAAATATTCAAGATTATTTGTAATTTCCTTATTTGTCTTTGTTATAAAATCTTATTTACGTCAATGAACGAGTAATTTCTAAGTGATTCACCAACAGAAGTGGCTGAGGGGATCAACTGATGTCACTGTAGAGCCTCTGACCTGGAGATGCTACGTTCGAGTCCCGAGGGTGGCAGGATTTGCCACACTAGCTAGTCCGCTAGATCGAGTTCAGTGCTGCTGGTGGGAGATACCTGGTTGGGAAAACTCCCGGAATCCGATGTAGGTCAGCGCCGGATCTCGCCATCTCACGGGTAAAGATCATCGCCTTCTCCACAACAAAACATGCCCTACTCTATCAGAACTAATCTTAGGAGCAGTTTATGCTAATCAAACAAATTCATAAACTAGGGAATGGAGCACTCCATTTTTATAATCGTAATGACAGCATTATTTACATTTCCAACAAATTTGCATAGGATTGATTGCTGTTATCTCTACTGGTCCGATTGCTATTATCTCTACTAAAAATTCTAACTTGATTTCATTTCTTTTGATATTTGTTTAATGTCATTGTTTATATTAATTTTCAATGTCATTCAATAATTGTGCAGTTCTGCTACAATAGGCCACTGAATTGTTTATCTACTTTATGAATGTCACTTTCTGTAGTCGTAAATAATACAAATGAATTGTTAAATGTAATTTATCGCCAGCCAGACAATAATTGATGGGTGCACATTGTTACGGACATATTTCCTCATATAAAAATAATTTCCAATACTGTTGCATTTACCAGTCGCGATGTGAAATTGGGACCTAATAATCCCTTCATCTTTTCTCGGGAAACTTACTTTCTACTTTTATACGTAAATTGGGGACCAAACCAATCCAAGTAAGGAAAAGGACTGATGGAGCAGGTATGAGCGTTGAGGGGGGCCGCCGCGTTGCTATCCAGCTTTTCCTTCTACCTCATTAAAAATCCTCCAGCCTATATCAAAATGAAAAGCAAAGAAAGCACTAGAACAGTGTCCAAATTTCATGTTCAGCGTTATAGAATATCAGCAGAGAAAAAGAAAAAATGTAAAACTGGCAAGATAAGCAGAATTAATTCATTTAACGAATGATTCAATTGAATGAAAAAAACTTTAACCAAACCATATTTCGAAAGAAATATGCTAGTCCTAGTCTGGAAAATTGACAAGGGAGTTGTGTTTTAAAATGACTGAAAATGTTCTTCGAAAATAAAGTGTCACCTTCCTTTTTTACCTGGAAGGAGCTGAGGTGGTCGGTCACAAATTTTCGTATGCCCTTCTCTGGGTCGGTCCCCAATTTACATATGGGTTAAACTCTTTATTTTCCTTCTGCCCCCCCCACACACCGGGAGAGATGGCTCAATGCATCAACCTGCAGTCCCTCTGACAGGGAGGGCCTAGGTTCGAGTCCCGACGGCTGCAGGATTTTCGACCCTAGCTTGTCAGCTAGGTCGAATTCAGTCGCTGTCTGGAGGAGAATTCTAGCGGCCGACGGCTCTGATCGGTAGTTTTCCGTGGTTTCTCCGATCAACACCAGGCGAATGTCGGGGCAGTACCCTAACAAACGGGCCACGGACCACGCGCGATCTTTCCTTCCTTTCATTGTCCTATCCTCTCCTCTTACACACACACACTTACACTTACATGCACTACACTACCACACATGCCGGGAGACCGGTCGGGAGCCTACAGCTTGTCCCGGCTGGGGCGGTGCCCCGCTGGTGGGAGATACCTGGTTGAGGGGAATACTCCGCTAGTCGACTAGTCGACGGTAGGTGGGCGCCAGATCTCGCCATCCAGCAGGGGAAAAGATCATCGCCACCTCCCGAGAAAAAAACACTCACTACACTTACGGGACTAATGGCCTACGTAGTGGACGCGCCCGGAAACACGAATCAATCAATCAATCAAACAAACCTTTTGGTCCCCAATTTACAGTCGCCGGACCGTGTACTCTGAATGAAGGACTCAGAGTTATATGTGCGTCAAGTCTCGCAAGGTTACATCTACGCAAGATCTTGGAAGTGGTTGCGCGTTGCCCTGCAAAGAGCGACGTCTGGGGCAGGACCTTGGCTAGCCACCTCTGTCACCCATCTCTTTGTCGTCACAAAGCCACAGCAGCTGCGGGAAGCAGGGTCCACAAATCACGCCGCAGAGGCCACATCCGGCCTACGGAAGTGGAATCAAAGCCACTACTAATGAAGAAGATGCTCCGTCACAGGCGGAACATTTTTCAGCCTCAGTCTTCAATAAGATTTAATGCTTTAGCTCTTGTGTATGACTGGATTGATTTTCTCTCCTATTCAAATGTTACGTAATGGAGTACACCTCTGAGTTTTTAAACACGACAGAGTTTTAAACATCACAAGGCAGTTCAATCTTTAGTTTTGCGAACATCCGTGCGTGCCCAGATGTTGCTGTTAGTTGTGGCGGGGCGTTAAAAAAACGAGCAGGTTCGATTTTAGGGTACTTAAGTTAAAAGTGAGTTGTTCGTAAAAGGCAATTAGACTAATCAGACATTAAAACTTCACAATCATCGTTAAAAATAAACGAACGACTTGATAGCTGAAGAAATTAATTACGTTGTTCATAGCCACGTATTTCGAGTGTTATTTTACACCTTACTTACATAATTTTTCCTCAAATAATATCAGAGAGCAAAAAAATTATTTATAATAATATTCAATTATTACTTACTGTGAATTATTTGAACAATATGTTAATTCAGTAACTTATTTTCACATGATTGTTATTATTGTTACATTTTACTTTTGTTATTGTTCTGATTTAAAATTATTAAATTTTATGACAAATTATCCGGAATTTCGGACGATGAAATACAATGTTTATAGAAATGACTGTGATATTATTTTATCTCTAACGAAATACGAAAAAAAACGGATTTACCAGAGGCTGTTTGTTTTTCGTTGTTCTGTTGAATATTGAATTACGCTAAATTAATCGACATCAAATTTCAGATAACATTGCACTTCCAAACATTATCACAAAGTGTGGTGAAAATTAATTAGTAATTTTTCAGGTCCTAATCTATTATTTGTACACATATATTCAATATATTGCACTTGTCTGATAGCGCCATTAAATGAGAATGTAGTTGGCTTGTGTACCCAAATAATTGAAAAGGCCAACTCATATTTTTCTCTCATATATGTCGGCTTTGTAATAAAATTAAAATATGAAATAAAATAGAACACCTTATTACATTGTCTTTAGGTATAATTACTTACAAACATGTTTTCAGAACGTCACTACTCATTTACAATTTTGTGTTTAAAGTATCTTCGCTTTGAAAAGAGACTATCACTACTCCTAATTGGTACTTTGTTTATTCAAGACAACCAGAAGGTAAAATATTATTATAGCCAAACTATCTCAAATGTGTTTGCAGCAATGGTCTTTTCAAAGCGCCCCCACCTATCGTCACTTCAGCGATGACTTTTAAGAGTATAGTGTAATAACAATAATGTGTGTATGTACGTACTTGGAGCGACAGCCCGTTATGGGCTAGAGCATATAAGCAGCATCCCGGCTGCATGTTTTGAATTTGCACTAGACTTGTGCATGGGACTTATTTTAGAGCTCCCTGATTGGGCATTGAGGCGGCGCACGAAACGCAAGTGACACATTTCTCTCAGAAGCATTGCAAAGAAAACTACGCAAGACACGCCGAATAACAGACACACTGAACTTCTGATACTACTAAACATGAAATGTGAGACACAAAAAATGTTAAATAATTCGTGGAGAGAAACCACTCCTTTGACAGTATCTAAAAAGAATGGACAAGGTGCAGATCAGTAAAGATCAATCATGTATGTGGCTTAAAAGGGGAAGAATGAAGCCAGAATTGGAACCAGTTCTAATAGCTGCTCAAGATCAGGCGTTGAGAACGCAACATTATGATAAAACGGTTCTCAAAATTTCTCAAGATGACAAATGCCGCATATGCCAGGAATACGTAGAAACCATTGATCATATCGTCTCAGCTTGTCCAATTCTACAAAAGACCGAATACATGAAAAGACACAACAGGGTGTGCAGTTACCTCCACTGGCAGATCTATAGTACTTTCGAAGTTCCAAACACATGCCCCAAGTGGTACGAACACTCACCAAAACCGGTGACATCGGTTGGACGCTATTCAATATATACGACCAAGAAATTCAAACGAATCGCACGATAGCAGCAAACAAACCAGATATTATTATCCGGAATTTGGCGAAAAAATTGTATCTACTTGTAGATGTTGCTGTGCTTTGTGATCAAAATGTCGTAACCATGGAGGCAGAGAAACGTTTTAAATACAAGAGTTTCGAAATCGAGGTCAGCCGAATGAGGAGCGTAAAAGCACAGGTCGTCCCGATAGTTATCGGAGCTCTGGGATTTGTTCCGCAAAATTTGTGTAAGAACTTGGCTAAACTCCCAGGTAGTTCAAAAGACGGGGGAATGCAAGAAATTGCTTTATTTGGAATAGTCCACACTTGGCACAAAGTATTGTAGAGGTACCTTGGATCTGCTCCTTAGGTAGCTGGTTGCAACCTGGAGTAGATTTTATTTTGAGCCAACTCATAACATCTTTAGTTGTGATGTAGAGGAATAATAATAACATTAATAATAATAATATTATTAATAATAATAATAATAATAATAATATACTGTATAATAAATATGTAATAATGAACATGAACACTATATCAATATATTACTGAATATTTGAAAATCTTGATAATTGAATCTTGAATATTCGAAATTGACTTTCTTGAAATTTTTTTCGAGTTGCGATGGTTTCCTTCCAAAGCGACGAATTGACGTCCGCGTTTGTGATTGCGGCAGGGCCCCTGGCGTTGGGGACCCCTGCCGTGATCTCCGGAGCGTGAGCGAGGAAGGGCAGCTGGGGCAGGGGCTGGGGCTGCAGCTTCATTGGGCGGAAGCGGCGCGGTCGGACAAAGAGATCCCACAGCCCTTTGTGCGCTTCGCTTTTGTTGGCTGCCACTGCTCTAAACAGGTATTGGCCCCAATTCGAAAGTGGCGTTTGCCAGGGAGAGAGATACTACTGTAGTTATGTAGAAGGATGCTTGGTGTTAAGGAGGTAGGTTCGTGCCAGTCGCTAGCCAAACACTCGATCAATTATTAAAGTTACAGATTAACAATAGCCGCTTGTAAATGCGTTTAAATAATTTGTTGTAAATAGTTAAAAGAAGTATCGAATAGTTACTCTAGAAAAACAATCTTTACTAATAAATTTATTCTCTCGCATGGTTTTTTTATTTTCCTAAGTTCATACGTAATAGTGGATAGGTTGATTTCGGCGCCCATACTTCTCTTTCTTTCTGCGTTGAATATTAGTCCACATTGTTTACAATGAAAATGAATAATCGTTAAATAATATGTGGTTGTATGTGGTACAAAATTTTAAGTTAGGGTGGTTTTATCTCGTATCCCAAGAGAAACAGTGGTGACAATTGCATGATTTGTGCAACATAATTCCTAGACCGAGAACTAATGATTTCGGTTGAAATGAATTTCTCAGATTTTTTTTTATCAATTATCCCTCAGAAAGCGCAGTGTTGTGTGTTTCATTTAATACCATATGATTCCTAAAAAAATTACTACTTATTGAATAAAAGAAAAAAGTACTTTCACAGTATAACTTCTTCATTAACTTAAAAAACTATGCCCGCGAATGTTTCTCAGAAGAGCCTGTACTTTTTTAAATTTAATTTGGCTTTATTTAAAGTATTTTTGGGGGTACTTTATCGTGATCGATCTAACGAACATACTTAAGGATCCAGTAAAGGGATAAAACAAGGAAAGTAGGTGTTCGATCTTAAAAAAATAAATGCTTGGGCTGCAGGTAGTGTTATTACAAATGACCGAGGCGATTTCGTAAATACATTGTAGCTAAATTATATGACACATTGCCATGAAATTCAACAGCCGTATTGAAAAACTCAAAAGTTTTGGTCTGTTTCAATTGCGCTTCAGATTTCTACCATGAGAGCGCTGCTTTGAGCAGCTGGTCAAGATGGAAACAAGCGGCGAGAAAACTTGTTGTGCTTGAATTTTATTCACGTAAGTCTGTCGTAACAGGACAACGATACTTCAGAATGAAGTTCAAGGAAGATCTACCAACTGCCAACTACATTTGGCGATGGTATGCGCAGTTTACATCTAGGATGCCTCCCTAAGGTGAAATTAACGGGTTGGCGCACAGTGACTGAAGAGACCGTTGAACGCGTGGGCGTTTCACACGTAGTCCACGGAAGTCCACGGAAGTACATGATGTGTTCAATTCTTTTCACATAACATTTCAAGACATTTAAAAAATACTCAAAAATTTTGTTTTGCAAAATGGTCCAATAACACTTGTAGATCTAATTGAAGAATTCTTCCTGATTGTCAATACATATGTTCGTTAATAAACTATCCAATGTTTTTATGACATTGTGTAAATGGTGGATGTGTAAATGTGTAAATGGTGGATAATAAAGGATTGTCATAAAAAATATTGGATATGTTTATTAATTAACAAAATGGTCCAAACTGCTTTTTTCACTTCACACTTGTCTGAGACTTTACTTCGCCGACGGTTTTTCTTCAGTTTTCATAAGTGATAGACGTCGCATGGTGCCCAATCTGAACAGTGGTGTGAATGGTTCAACTCCTTGAAGCCAAAGCCCTTCACTACATTCTTTGCAATCTGAGGAATAATCCCAGGGCGCGTTGTCTTGAAGACGCTGAACACCATGGAATTTCACGCACCGCATCGAACTCAAATGCCTCTCTCCAAAACAACTCCTTGAGATGTCGATTGCAAACGTATGGCATTACATCAACTAAAAATAAGACTATAAACTGTTCGAAGGTTTTTTCATTGATGAGTGATATCTTGATTACGCCGGAAACGTATGTAACCGCCTATGTAATGCACTAACAGGATGGGACTCCACCCTCTCCCACCATGATGTTTGTGAATTGATGATAGAGAAACTGATCAATCTAGGATTGCCAGCCGTCCTCTATTTGTGAGGATAGTCCTCACACAAAGACAAATTGACGTTAATTGTCCTCTCGCCCTCCTTTGTATTTTATGTCCTCTTTTTAGTAAATTTTTAACATTTGTTGTCATTTATTTTATCACATAACAGTTGCTATGTTGTGTCGTTTATTGTTTAATGCAGAATAGAAAACATGAATAACATTTTTCTGAACGCTGACACACGCACGTATGATGTGTCTCTGTCTAGCAACTAAAATAAAAAGAGAGAGACTATCTTAATCTGCATTTTGTGAACGAATTTTTGTGAACGAATCGCAAATTGAGACAAGAAAGAAATAGAGCTGATGTTAGTCTTATTAAATATCTATTAAAATAAATGTGTTGATTCGTTTTTGTTGTTGTTTTTTCATTGTTGAGTGACCCCCCTACTGTTACATGAGTATTATTGGCAATCCTAGATCGATCGGTCGTGGTGGGAATGATGATCAGCATTTCCTATCAGGGCTTTCACACTCTCCCGGCCTAACTCCATGAGTGGGGTTATGTGAAACATTCCGTGTATACGCCTCGTCTACCAATAAACCTAACAGAATTGCGAGCTCGCGTCAACAGTACTTTTGAACATATTGATAGGAACATGCTGGACCCTTGGTGGAAAGATGTAGGTGAGTTATTGCGCATCGAATCCGACTACAGCCAATGAGCTCGGGCATCAGCTTGCGTCACAATATTAGCGGGAATTTTACATGCAGACAAATAACAAAATTATCTCCTTGTCATTTAAACGGATATATGAAGCATTTTTTAATACATTGCTTCTTTTACACCTTCAGTGTCATTTTGGTCACCGTTAAATATTGTCACTTCATGCCACTTTCAAATTGCTTCTCAATACTTCTCGCTCTCCATGCAACATTACATATCTCTAGTTCGCCCATTAATGGAATACGGGACGATTTGTTGGGACCCTTATAGAATCTCACAAAAGGAATATTTGAATAGAGTACAGAGAAGAGCATGTAAACTTATTTTCCGAAGCAATAGAAAGAAAGTAGAGTGGGAGTCACTAGAAATCAGGAGGGTAAAGGCAAGACTCTGTGCTTTGTACAAAGCGTATGCCGGTTATCCAGCTTGGAAAGATATCCACATCCGGCTCAGTAGACCCACGTATTTTAGTAGAGGGGATCACAAACACAAAATTCAGTTCAGGCCACAGAGAACAGAAGTCGGAAAATTTTCCTTTACAAATAGAACTATAACGGACTGGAATAAGTTGCCTGCGACAGCCTTGGAACCCTTTCCTCAAGGTGTTCATAGATTTAAAAGTAAACTAACAAATGATATTTGTAAATTTTATTAGTAAGTAAGTTAGATTTATTAGAATGTTTTTTTTATTATTATTATTATTAATATTATTATTGTTATTAATTATTGTTATCATTATTAGTATTGTTAAAATTATTAGATGCATTAGTTTATAGTATTTGTATTGAAGTGTGGTGACGTGTTGTGAAGTGAAGTGAAGTGAAGTGAAGTGGAGTGCAGTGTATTAAAAGTCGTATATGTTATTATAAATTATCTGTACAGAAACATCATAAGTGTAGAATTAATGCGGTTATTGTTCTTAATGCATTTATTGTTAACATTGTTATATTATTATTATTATTATTATTATTATTGTCTTAAAATAATTTTTTAAGATACATTGTATTTAAGTCATAATTATAATATGTAAATTTTAATGTTCCGCCACCAGGTTGCATAAACCTACTTGCGGAAATAATAAATATCTATCTAACATGGCGGCCAGCGTCTGGACTGGCTTTTCGAATGAAGTGCCCGTGCTGTGGTCACGTGGTTCGTGACGTAAACTGGTGCGGCGCAGAACCATGGCTGCACCCTGTGTGGGACGAACTTGATTATCGATTGATGATATCTGCAGAACCAGTAGGGAGCACATGTGGAGCACACTTGTCACATGTAAAAATCTTGATCTGGTTTGTCCGGGTGGCGCCGCGTGGAAGGCTGAGGTGCCGACGTTTCGACCAACATGTGTTAGCCTTCTTCAGGGCCGGAGTACGACTTTCAAAGATATGTAGATCACACATGTGTTGGTCGAAACGTCGGCACCTCAGCCTTCAACGCGGCGTCACCCACACAGCCCAGATCATGACTCGGGCGTGGAAGCCTTACGAAATCATGTTAAAATCTTTTTGAGTTTTCCTGTATATCTGCAAAGCTCTGTGACAATATGTCGCTCTAAGAAATCGCTAATCTAAGAAATCGCTCTAATCTATTTATTTATTTATTTATTTATTTATTTTGTCAAAAAACAGTAAAAACTGTATATGACGTGTGGGGAAAGAAATTTATCTGCGCACATTTTCTTGAGGGCCACAATTTTATTTAAAAAAAAAAACAAAACGAAAAAATTAATTTAGAAAATGATTATTTTAGAAAAATAAAGATATTTGAAAAATGTTTTTTCCCGAGTTATAGAAAATCAATTTCAACTGTAAATGAACTACAAGCAAAAGGAGTGCTCAACAAAACGTGCGCACAGTGAAGCTACATTTACGTCCAGAAGCAAAACAAGGGGCCATCTCAGCATTTGCTCTATGGATCAGGGAAACTGGACAAAAACCTGATCGAGATGGGGGTCATTGACCCGGAAGCTGAAGTACATTACTTGTTACAGGCGTATTAAATATTTTTTTAAATGTATACAATGCAAACATAAACTAATTCATTATATATCTTTGTTTTGTTACATTAAACATTATTTTTCTTTTTCACGATCAGTATAGTCTCTAATTGTATAGAAACAGTTTTGCAGAAGAAAAGATTTTACTTTTAACTTAAATTTGTGTACCGACTTTAATTGTTTTATGTCATCTGGCAATGCGTTGTAAAGTAACGTACATGTATTGTATGTTGATTTCTTGTACTGAGCTGTTGATACTGACACTTGATGCACGTGATTTCTACGGCGTGTGTTGTAATTATAAATATCAATATTGCATGAAAATATGTTCCCTCCGTTAAGTAGGTCATTTTTGACAAATATTACAGATTCGTAAATAAATAGACAAGGCAATGGTAGGATTCCCAGCTCAATGAAAAGAGGCTTGCAGGAATCACGTGGAAGGCATTTTTTCATTATTCGAATAATTTTCTTTTGTAATTTCTTTTTTCTTTTGTAATAATCATTTGTAATAATCTTATATTGTATGTATAGCAAATAGTTAATTAAAAAACGTGTTATTATTAGAAATATAACGAAATTTACACTTCGAAACAGATCTTGAACAAATCTATTTTCTTCCCTTTCATAAAAGAACTTCATTCCTCGTTTAATGCGAGTTTGAATTTGAGACAATAAGCACCCTAGTGTCTTTCACGATTGCCTTTATGGATTCTAATTGTTTACTTCAAAAACGTACTTAACACTTTTAAATGCTCTCTCTTTTTCTGCAGGGGTGTGGAATGGATAGACACACACCCGTCGGAATGGCAAATAAGCAGAGTCACGCATGCACTTGGTTGTTGAAGGTAATTGAGAGTTGAGTGAACACACTCCAAATCGGCAGCCACTCAAATGTGTATGGAACCGTGCAGATAAGTTTTGCAACACTTAAACTGCGTGTCTGCTGATCAGTTTATCGCATAAAGAATAAAACTCCCATTAACTATCACCGGGAGTAATCAAGTCAGCTGGTATGTAACAAAATGATGGTTCATAATGCGGTTCTAACTTTTTAACTTCGATTTCTCAGTAACAAGCGAATGCTGGGGTGAATTCATTGTGTTTACGCTGACCTATTTTTTCGGGAGAGTAGGAATGAATGAAGAGTGAGAGACGAACAATTTGAAGGAAAAAATAATAAAAATGTGAAGGTAAGAACTAGTTGATAAATAGATACTCCCGTAAACAATTGTACACATTTCGTGGAAAACACCAATTTGGTTTTGCATCTACATAAATAAAAATACCAGAGATTGAATAATTGATATACATTCAAAACCAGCCGCAGACTGAGATGGTTTTTACTTTGCCCTTAAAGTATTTAATGGAGAAAATAAAATTATCGATTTAATTAGTTATTTAGGGACGGTGATTCTATGGCATACACAAAAGTTTGAATATGTTAACTTACACAAATATTTAATCAAAAAGCTTTCAATATCAAAATAAAAGAGAACGATCATTCATAATAATAACAATCAAAACACTTGGCACAAAATTGTTTTCAAATTGAAAAGAACAAACGACATTTAATGAATTAATAAAATACCTTGGTTTCCGTTCTTCACCTTTCAAATAACCAAAAGTTCTATCGGTGTGTCCAATTCTATATGTAAACTTCAATTTTCCTTGATATTGCCCTCGATCAAATATACCGCCAATATCACACTGCATTTCTTACTTTCAAATTCTCCACAAAGTTTCGCCACCCCGACTGAAAAGGTATAACAATCATTTACGTCCTCACTCCAAAACGTCTATTTTGTATCTGGTTGTTGATTCCGTCCGTCTTCTTCAGCCGACCGTGTCCACGAGATCTAAAACACTGCCAACCTGTGTTTTTATCCCGGTAGGCCCTGCATACACATATCTTGATGCAAACATGGATAAAATATTACCTCTAATTTCGGCTCCTTACAATACCAATGTCATTTCTGCACCCGGCGAACACTAATGGGACGGGGGAGGGGCGCGAAGGCGGCTGCAGACTATCGAACACGACGTACGAGTACGATACATATTTAACAATATAGTATAACACAATGTACATACAATTGGAGGAGGATGTTCCATGTTTAAGAACTAATGCTAAATCCCTCAAATTTTAACAATATAATACAATCTATTTCAGCAATTTGGGGTTAGAATACATTCATTTTTTGAGATACGACAAGGACAAGCATAGTATCAACATTTTCTATCTTGGGGTCCTTCCCACGAGGCTAGATAACCAAGCTTATTATTATTAATTTTATTATTATTATTATTTTACTATTGTAATATTTTCCTCAGCTATTTTCGCCGGTAAAAATGTTCATCTTCCCCAGAGTTGTTTTGGAACAGGTTCGGTTATAGAAAAAGAAGTGCATCTTATATCTGGACTTAAGACATAAATTTTCTTACGATATGAGCTGTTTGCAACAGAACTGCGCGCTGTCCCATGTTCAGAACGTTTTTCGGTAGTTGAAGTTCTTTTAAGTGTTTAGGAAGTTTTAATGACAAGGCCTTCCGCCGATATCACGAGTGGGTATGTTTTGGTAACATTTAATTTCCAAATATGTTTTAGTTCATAAGACAAGTTTTCAAGCTACATTTTGTTCTGTCAGATGGAGTTCTGGGTACCGTCTCGTGAATTCGGCGTAAAGAGCTTGCCTCCATCCTGGGAGTGGGTCATGTTGACACTGGTTAATGTAATAGAACGCTCTCATTATTTCAATATTCATCTCTCACGCCCAGCATCTTCACTCCCGCTGGCAGCCCTCCTTACGGGTGGCGGGCCAGCAGGCAGAGGGACATTTGGTTCTTCTGTCCGTGCGGTTAGATCCGCATTGTTACTCCTGTCGTCGTCTGGAGGCTGACTATGACACACATCGAGGGCAGCCTCATGGCTCGATGTGTCCGACGCATTACTTCTTTTCTTGTTTCTCTCCATAATTGCATGGGTATCGCATTTTATACCTATCTGCCAGGTGAGTATGTCAGAAGAGTCCATCCACCAAGTTCACCATTGGGGCTCATTGTCCCTCATCTGCTGACCTTACTGTTCACTCTTTCTGTTTGCAGCCGCCTGCTCCAGGTCAGTCGCTGCATTGAGGATGGAATGGGACTAAGAAAGGAATTATCTGATTGAGAAAATTTTAAAGGTGAGTAAATAGCTAGTGTTTATTATTATTATTATTATTATTATTATTATTATTATTATTATTATTATTATTATTCCACTACATCATGACTAAAGATGTTATGAGTCGGCCCAAAATAAAATCTGCTCCAGGTTGCAACCTGCTACTTAAGTAGCAGACCTAGGGACTGTCGGTGCCTCAAAGGGACTGTCGGTGTTTCAAATATTGTTCGTGGAGTTGTTTGTCTCACCACAATTTCTTTAACATTTTTTGTGTCTTACATTCATGTTAAGTAACATTAGAAGTTCAGTGTCTCTGTCATTCTGCGTGTCATGCATAGTTTTGTTCGCAATGTTTCTAGCTGCACTCTCAATGCCGCTGCTTCCCATTCTTCAGCCACATTACATGACCTGCCTCATTAGTGGGTCATCTTGATGGCTGACTACATACTTTCCCATCCCGACTATTGCATTGTGCCTGGAGGCTTCAATTTGTTTGAGGCCTCTTCCTCCTTCCATACGTGACACATAAAGTCTATGTACATCAGTTCGAGGGTGGGCAACATGATGCTTTGTAAGCAGTTTTCTGTTTTTTCGATTCACGATGCGAAGTTTCTGCTCAGTCCAGTCCACTAGTCTGAAACTGTATTCAGCTACAAACACCCCAAACTATCTATTGCTGATATTTTATTCCTGGAGTTCAGACCGGACTGCAGAAACAGTCTCACTCTTCTGTAATACTCCCTGCAAATTCTCCCTTTCATTGTATCGTTTGAGATGGTCTCACATTCTTCAATACCCAGATATTTGTAAATTTTACTGGCTCAAGATCTTGAATCACAGTGTGCACTTCAACTTCAGTGCTCCCTGTCGTTGTCATTTTGCCTCTCTTTAAGTTGATTTTTGAAACCTTTCAAGACCAAACTTCATCCAGATGTCATTACTAAAATTATTGATGACGGACAGCAGTTGGGAGAGAATCGCTTCATTTCTTGCAAAAGCTTTAAGATCATCCACGTAAAACAAATCTATTATTGGCCTTTGTCAAGACCAAACTTCAAGCAGATGTCATTGCTAAAATCAATGATGACAGACAGCATTTGGGAGAGAATCGCTTCATTGTAAGCAAACATTTTAAGATCATCCACGTAAAACAAATGCGATACAGGCCTTTCATCGCCACGGAGGTTGTAACCAAAGTCAGTGTGCGACAACTGTCGCACAGTGTCTGACAGTGTGCGGCAACATTGGGATCAAAATGATGCAAAACAGCAGAGAGGATAGCGAATCTCCTTGGGAAAATTCCCCTGTTAATCTGAATACTTCCTGTTTCTACTACACCCTGTCCGCTGTGTTTTATTAACCTGGTATTGCACAATTTCATACTAGCCTTGCAAAACTCTATTAGTCTAGGATGAAATATTTAGATTTCTAGGGTCTTCAAAATCCAGTCATGTGGCACACTGTCAAAGGCCTTCAGGTAGTCAATCCAAGCCCTGCTTAAATTAAGTTTTCCTTTCTTTACATCATTCAAGATTATTTTATTCACTAGCAAGATTTCCTTACAGCCATAGGAACCTTTACGACATCCTTTCTGTTCAACTGGCAACAGATCGTTCTCCTTCAGGTATCTGTTCATTTTGCCAGCTATGGTTGCAGTTATAACTTTGTACATTACTGGCAGGCAAGTGATTGGCCTGTAGTGATTGGCCTGTTCTTTGCCAAAGAGCTGTCTCCCGCTTTGGGTAGCAAATACGTGATGCCGCGAGTTCCTTAGGGTTTTCGAAAATTTTATTTCATTGTGTGGATCATGGGTATTGATCAAAAAATGATATTCCTGTCAGTTGGCCGACATTTCGGAGATTTTATTACTCCAACCTCAGGGCTTGCTGTGAGGAGAAGATTACATAGATATAATTATTCAAGTACTGAGCGGACTGTTCCTATGTGAACAGCCAAAAAAGCTGGAATGACCCAATCATATGGACTACATATTCATGAATGAATAATATGTATTTGTATAATTATTATGATATCTATGTAATTTTCTCACAGAAAGCCCTGAGGATGGAGTAATAAGTACTCCGAAATGTCGGCTAACAGAAATTTCATTTTTTGACCAATACCCATGAACCACGCAATGGAATCTTCTACAGATGGCCATTAAATACAGCAGATAAAATTTTATTAACAGCCTTTGCTAAATGAGAATGTAATGCTGTTAATTTCTGAATCCAAAAAATTGGATCTTATCAATCCCAGGGGATTTCCAGTTTGCCATATTCTTAATTGCTTGGCAGAGGTCCTCTTCCGAGAATTCGTGAACATGTTCCACTGTTTCCACGAGTCTATCGGCAGCATCAACTTCAGATTGGAGCCACGATGCGTCTTTGTTGTAGGATCTGCTCTCCTCCCAGATTCGTGCCCAAAATGTTTCGATGTCATATTTGGAAGGAGGGGCAGCATTTCCCTTCTATTTTTGAGTCAGACTGCGATAGAATCTCTTCGCGTCTGTTTCAAACAACCGGTTCTGTACACGGAAATCTTCTCTATGTTTGTAACGTCTGATTCGTTGAGCCCATGCTTGGATTTTTTCTTTTAGCTTTTCAGCTACCATTAGCCTTGTTGTGTCATTGTCAATTAGGAATTTTTGTTCAACATGGAGTATTTTTTGTTGAACTTTATACGTGTGGTTTGACTTAGAAGATGCCTCGGCTAGGAGTGATATTTCACGCCGTGTGTCGGCTATCCGTTTCATAATTCTTTTCATCCATGGACGTACGGAGCTTTTTACTCTGTCTGGCTGTCGGCCATCGGTGTTCTTGGCTGGCCCCAAGATTATCTGAGATACTAGATATCCAGTTGCATACACGATGTGATTGATTTCAGTAATATCTAGATCTCTACTTGAGGCCTGTACAACCTCATTTAAGACAGAATTCGCTGTTTCTATCACTCTCTTAGCTTTAGCATTTTCGTAAATTCTCCTCAACGGTGCACGAGATTCGAATGGAAGTAGACGAACTCGCTCTATCTCGCGTCGGAGGAGGACCCGCATCATGTCGTGTGACTCATGGCCAGATGAATTTTCACCACTGATGTTTGTTTCAATTGGAAGAGAGGAACCTTCAATAGGACCATCGTTTTCAGGGATATTAGATGGTTCTAAATGTTCATGTGGATAATTCAATCGAAGAACATACTCCGCGGTTCTCTGAATGTCTGCAAGTTGTTCTGCTGTGAATTTTCCACTGCTGAGTACGTATCGTCGTTGACTGGCAAGCTTCTTTGAGTCTAGGGTAGGTCTCATATCTGGGTTCCGCTCTCTCCATATCTTAAAAAACGTCTATATCTGAGCCCCCATTTTTCGCTTTTGCATAGTAAAAGCACTACATCACCTCCTTCAATTCATTCCGGGTCCATCTCTGATGATAGCTTTGAGCTACTGCCGGCTCTGGGTCCCTGGGACTAACATCCGTGGGATGGCCAGATGTCGACAAGCTGACATTAGCTCGGTTTCTGAGCAGGTAGGGGACATTGGTAGAACAAGGCACGTTAAGGTTCATTACATTGCTTGTTCTATCCATTTTGCTCATTGGTTTCAAGTGAAGATTCGCAGGTAGCAAGTTCGAGTTCACATATCACACTTTACTTTTGGGTTGTTTCCTGCCATCCGTTACTGCGACCCACAGTGGCCTCGGGGCATCCCCCCGCAGGGCCCAGCAAGGGGTCCCTCCGATCGCCAGTCGGCATTACTAAACCCCACGGGATTTTCACTGACTGCTGAAGGCAGCCTCCTTCGCTAGGTAATGCAAGGTTCGGGACTCCACTCTAAACAGTGGCCTGGTGTGCCAACCCAGTTCCTCTCCTGCACCCTCCATGGGCCGATACCAGGAAGTCCAAAGGTTCATGACCCTTCCCTCTCTACTTACTTCCCACTCTCCTCAAAATAGAGTACTTCTTCGTCGGACCCCTCACCTTCAACCTATTCAGCAAGGGAGGCCCTACCAGTAGCTAGGCTACCACTGACATAGCACTCAGGCTCATGGGGGTACTCAAGCTCCACCACCAACTGAAAGGTCGTGAACTCCCTAGGTGGAGTTTTTGATTATTATTATTATTATTATTATTATTATTATTATTATTATTATTATTATTTATTGTGAAGGTTTGCCGCACCCTAGAAGTGTTGTCTGGGTTGGGCCTACCCTGGCGCCCCCACTACGCCATGCCACTGATTCTGTAGAACAATCTCAAGTTCCTTGTAGCTTAATCACTGCCTCACAGATTCGAAATTGCAATGTATTCCAGAATTCATAGAAAGTTAAATAGATTTTAAAGCTACATTGAATGAACATAGAATAAAGAAAGTGTATTTACGCAGTTGTAAATAACTTACGCATTTCTGCGCGAACACAATCACTGCATCGCAAGAGAATCTTGGTGGGCTCTTAGCGAACAAACCTTCATTGGTGGTGAGTGAGTGGGCACATGAATGCCCCTTTTGGGAGCGCGCCAGATTGCTGCTTTGTTAAGAACAACCCAATTGCGCGAACGAAAACACAAGTAGGACGAATGGCTAACGTCAATTTTTCTCTTCGCGTTTTGAGGATCTCCATGAGAAGACTTGTAACTAAGTCTGCAATTGAGCCGTTGAGGGAAGTCAAAAAACGTACGAGTATTTTCCGGAAAATGACGTGTAAACGAAAAAAAACGCTGTAAAACCGAAATGCTTAAAAATAAATGATCCAAAGTGCTACGAAAGTGTTAAAAAGATATTTTTTTAACTTACTACAGATATTTTGAGCTGCAACATTGCTTATTAATTAAGTAATAAATTATTTTGTTGAGTTTCACCATTTTGCACACATCTTTTCTGAAAACTATGACTTACATTCAAATAGCTGGCATGCACAGTTTTCGTCTGAGATAGTAATGTGATGGAAAATAGTTAAAAATTGGGCTTTGACATCATTTTCAATCAAGTAAGAGCAATTTTCAAGTTGCGATTTTTACCTGTGCACGTGACACTGAAAGCGATTACGTGTTTATTTTTTTCGAGATGCTTATTCTGTGATGGGTGCAGATAAACAAGAAGCTATTCCTTGGGAGTCCCTGGAAGCTGTTGTTTCGTCCCACCTGTTACTTACACCACAATTTCATGCAGCGGTATGAGCAACGTGTTGGCTACTTCTGTGTTGTGCGGGTCTCTAGCTAAGAATTATTGAAATTTCACTCGCACCATTTGAGCCTGTGATAGAACAATGTTCAAACCTTCTACCAGTGCATCTAACTCAAATCTTCCAAAATTTGACTTACACCACTTTTGCTTTCAAGGGCTCAATTGCTCCTTGCTCTGAAGAAGTAAGGAGAGCGTTGGTAGGCAGGGAGGATTATATTAACAGCTATTTCGTTACGTTATGTAATGCGAAAATAGTAATATTTTATCATAGTTATTGAAGGTAACGTTTTGAAATATTTAACTTAAACAAATATGAGTGAAGGCTTCATAAAAGGCTTTTAATAGTTACATACCAATTGGGGAAGGGTCAAAGATGGTCACCATTTCACTCTCTCATTTACCCATGTACATATATAACATGGGTAGAGTCCAGTAATTCTACAGCGAAAAGTGCTGTTCTTTCGAAACAAAACTCGTTTTCTGCACCCCTGATACCATAAAAATTGGAATACCAAGAAAATGGGAAAGAATCAACGAAAATGGTATCCTTTATTTATTAAATTACTATCTTTAATTGGTAATATAGTCTGAATCCATGTTTAGTAGTCACTTGACAACGAAAAACTGCTGTTGTTTTTATGTTGGATGGAAAACTGCTTTAATAGCTAAACTAATTACTAGCTAATAATAGCTAAACTATTTAATAGATGTGTGCCAAGATGAATATTCCCCGATCGATTATGCCTGACTAAGGACACTTCAATATTGCTAAAACTTTTTTGAATTTTGAGAAACTTTACACGAAGCCTTTGACACTGTTTAACTAGAAGCTCCAAATTCGGCCAAAAACAGCTTCAAATTTTTTCATTACATTTAATGCAGGAATAGAGCAAAGTACATTTGTTAAGATAGCATCAGTCCAATTTTCACTGTTTACATTAAATTTTCGAAAATTGCAAAAGTTCGAAAATTTTGGGACGTCCTCATACAACTATATTAAAAAAGATTTTTTCCTTCAAATAAAATTTCTTGTCCACGTTTTCATCTTCAATTAATGCCAGGTATATCTTTTCCAAAATTGTACTAGTTATCACGCAATTTTGAATGAAATAGGGGCAGTTATAAAAATTATTTTTTCTCAAAAACGGTCAAATGTTTCCTTCAAAATTCTTGAGCGAATGTATTGAATAACATAACGGAACACGACTAAATGTATTCTTTTGACTTTTCAAAAATTACCAATGAATTTTTTTAAATATCTCTTATGTTAAAATTTGTATTATAGACAAATTTCTTTGTTTCATATGTTTGTTGACACAGAAGCGTCAATGTTTCTCAAGTTTTTTTTAGCATAAGGCAACTAAAAATGGCTCATATTTGAAAACGTTTGAGCCAAATTCTTTCAAAAATAGCAACATATTTTTTCTTGAAAATCTCCAAATTGGATAAGAATTCAGTTCTCTGCGACATTCATGATGATACTGTATTCATGTAGTGATTACTATCTTGGTCCAAGCGATTTGACCAATTACTATCTACATACAACAGTGTATGCAGTTACCTCCACTGGCAGATCTGTACCTCCCTCGAAGTTCCAAACATATGCCCCAAGTTGTACAAACACTCACCAAAGCCGGTGACGTCTGTTGGATTGTGTACAATATTGTATGACAAACAAATCCAAACGGATCGCACGATAGCGGCAAACAAACCGGATATAGTTATCCGGGATTTGGAGAAAAGATATTTAGATATTTTAGATATTTATTTGTCAAAAAACAGTAAAAACTGTATATGACGTGTGGGGAAACAAATTTATCTGCGCACATTTTCTTGAGGGCCAGAATTTTATATTTAAAAAAAACAACGAAAAAATGAATTTAGAAACTAATTATTTTAGAAAATAAAGATATTTGAAAAAATGTTTTTTCCCGAGTTATAGAAAATCAATTTCAACTGTAAATGAACTACAAGCAAAAGGAGTGCTCAACAAAACGTGCGCACAGTGAAGCTACATTTACGTCCAGAAGCAAAACAAGGGCCATCTCAGCATTTGCTCAATGGATCAGGGAAACTGGACAAAAACCTGATCGAGATGGGGGTCATTGACCCGGAAGCTGAAGTACATTACTTGTTACAGGCGTATTAAATATTTTTTAAAATGTATACAATGCAAACATAAACTAATTCATTATATATCTTTGTTTTGTTACATTATTTTTCTTTTTCACGATCAGTGTAGTCTCTAATTGTATAGAAACAGTTTTGTAGCAGAAAAGATTTTACTTTCAACTTAAATTTGTGTACCGACTTTAATTGTTTTATGTCATCTGGCAATGCGTTGTAAAGTAACGTACATGTATTGTATGTTGATTTCTTGTACTGAGCTGTTGATACTGACACTTGATGCACGTGATTTCTACGGCGTGTGTTGTAATTATAAATATCAATATTGCATGAAAATATGTTCCCTCCGTTAAGTAGGTCATTTTTGACAAATATTACAGATTCGTAAATAAATAGACAAGGCAATGGTAGGATTCCCAGCTCAATGAAAAGAGGCTTGCAGGAATCACGTGGAAGGCATTTTTTCATTATTCGAATAATTTTCTTTTGCAATCTGAAAGTCTGAATACTACAGGATGAGCTTCCCCAGAATATTATGCCATATCTCAGGCGGGAATGCACATTTGCAAAATAAACGCAACGAGCTGCATGAAGGCTGACAGAATTTGAAAGAATTCTGAATGCATAGCATAATGAACTTAATTTAGTGTTCAATTCTGTTATATGTACATTCCATTTGAGGTTTGATTGAATTGAAAGACCTAAAAATTTTGTTGCCTCAACATCAGCTAATTGCATATTGTTCATTTTCAATGGAACATGCGATTTCCGATTTGAGATGCAAAAATGCATTGAAACAGTTTTTCTTTCGTTAACAATTAATTTGTTATTATTAAACCAATTTGAAACTTCTGAAATTGTACTATTTACTGCTTCTTTTTTGCAAAGAACATTCGTGTCATCAGCAAACAGAACCGTTCTTCCATTTTTAATAGACGAGGGCATATCGTTTACATATAACAGAAAGAGAATAGGACCTAAGATCGAACCTTGCGGGACCCCATGCACAATTGGCAAAGAATTGGAAATATAAGTATGTAATGTCCTTTCCTGCCAGTATGGTATTTCTACTCTTTGAGTCCGATGTTTAAGGTAAGAAGTTATCCAATCTAGGGCAATACCACGAATTCCATACGAAGGTAATTTTGAGAGCAAGATCTTATGGTCAATAACGTCAAAAGCTTTCGAGAGATCTAAGAATATTCCAATGGGTACTTCATTTTGGTCTATTGATGAAGCAACATCTTTGAGAAAAGAAAAAATGGCAGTTTCCGTAGATTTTGATTTTCTAAAACCGTGTTGTGAGTCCGAAAACGCTGTTTTTCCTGAGAAATGTTTCCATTCGTAAGTAGAAAAGCCTTTCTAATATTTTTGAGAAAACTGACAAAAGAGAAATTGGCCGGTAATTTTGAAAATCATTTTTGTTCCCTTTTTTAAAAAGTGGCTTAATTTTTGCTGTTTTGAAAATATCTGGAAATATTCCTGTACATAAAGAAGCATTGAAAATGTGAGTTAACGGATGTATAAAGGCAGGTGCACAAGTTTTTAATAAACAATCCGGAAATTCATCTAAACCAGATGAATATTTATTTTTAGTTTACTGACTATTCTGAGGATTTCGTTGGGAGAAGTTTCGGGAATAAACATCGTATCTGAAATTTTTTGGGAAGTGTAAAATGTTGAATTTTGTGATTTTAGTCCCTTCGTGAGATCAGACGCAATTCTGGAAAAGTGTTTGTTGAAGAGATTGGCAACTTTTTCCGGATTACTCGTTTCTCTTTCATTATCCTTTAAAATAACATTCTCTACAAGGTATCGAGATGATGTGGTTGTATTTTTTACGATATCCCACATTGCTTTAGTTTTGTTACTAGCGCTCAAAATGTCCTGACTATTTTTCATTATTTTTGCCTCAACTATTACTTTTCTTAAAATTCTTTTATATTCTCGGAAGTATATATGGAAACCGGGTGATACGTTGTGATGTTTAGAAATAAAGTAAAGCGTACGTTTGTTTTTACACGATGTTCTAATTCCTTGTGTGATCCAAGTATTACTTTTGCTTGAAATGTTTAATTTTCTCTTTTTAAGAGGAAAGCACGCGTTAAAATGAATTGAAAGCTTGGAGAAAAATAAATTATATTTTTCATTTGTGTCAACAGCGTTATAAACTTCGTCCCATGATTCCTTCATCAAGTAGTCCGTAAATAATTTTATATTAACTTTAGTGAATGCTCTGCACATGCGTGTATTATTTATTGTGTCAGTGTTTATGTTCTTAGTAATTGTAAGAATTTGTGCATCGTGGTCACTGTATCCTAGATTATTCGTTATTATTTCATATGTAGTTGTGGTTTTGTTAATTATAATTTGATCTAATGCTTTTTGTGATTTAAGCGTATTCCGTGTACTAGGTACATTCACTGTAATGTCTAAATTAAAAGAATGAAGTAAATTGATAAACTTCTCTTTTTCGTGGGATTCGCTCAGAAAATCAATATTGAAATCTCCACATACAACAATGGATTTAAAAGAGAGTTTACTAATTTTGTTCAGAATTATCTCTAGATTTTCTAAGAAAGTGAAATAATCTGAAGCTCGCTTTGTTGGAGGTCTGTAAATGCAAAGTAAGATAATTTTGAGCGTAGTAAGATGTACTACTGTTGTTTCAAAAACTTTTTCAACTGCATATAAATTAAATTCTGACAAGAAGGTAGAATCAATATAATTTCTTATGTAAATACACGAACCTCCGTAAGCAGGGCCCTTATTTGATTCCTTCGCTCTGCAATACGATCCTGCAAGGTAAAAGCTAGGAATTTGGAGTGTGTTTATATCATTTTGAGACAACCAATGTTCTGTAAAGCAAAAAACATCTATTTGTCTTAGATCACATTGTAATGCTGCCTCGATAAATTCAATTTTATTTGAAAGAGATTGCACATTATGATGCATTATTCGAATCTTTTGCGTGTACCTACACGGATGCTTTTCTGCTGCATCTGACTGTAGTTGCTATTTATTTATTTCATTTTTACCTCGAGTGCGTGGTCGAAGGAAGTATCGTGTCCCAGCAGTGACAAGAGGTGAGGAAGGAGAGGTGACAGATGTAGAGGAATGAATAGTGGGAGAGGTAATACACGGATTAGGTTCAGGGGATAAGGTAATTGGGTCCAAAGGGGTCCCAGGGGATGGAAGAGAACTAGGAGATGTGGGTGGGGATGGGTCTTGGGCAGGACACTGCCAAGTTTGTGAAATGATGTTTTTTGCAAGCTCACTACCGAGTGCATGTTTTCCGACAAGGTTCAGGTGAAGACCATGTCGGGTGAAGTGTTTTTCTGAGAGAAAGTTTAGCTCAAACAATTTAACATGTGTATCTCTCAGATGCAGTTTCAATTGGTTGTTTGCGTGACTAATTTCTTTGCATAGTGTGGGCTTGTTGTACCAGAAGGGCAGAGTCGAGACTACAATGTTCGTGTTTTGGGCGGCACGTTGTAATTTGTCAACATGTTCTTCAGGCGTAAAGTGACCACTCAAATTAATGTCATTCTGCCCTCCTATGATAATTACAGTATCCCGTTTGGTGAGGGTTTTTGTGTGCGTGTCCAACTCACTGGTCACGTCGGCAAACCTCCCGTTAGGTTTAAACACACACATGGCAGAGAAATTGGTTGGTAGTTTCTCACTGAGCAGGGAGGAGATTTGTCGCCCATGGCTATCTGCTAAAATAAGTACCTTTTTGATGGGCTCAGTGGGAATGTCCTTGTTTTCTGGTGAGCTAGTTTGCGCAACTCTTTGTGTCTTTGTTACTTTGCGCTTGCTAGCCTGTTTGCGTTGGTTTTTGAATGGACGTGTCGATGATGGGTGGGGGTGGTGAGGATTGGGAAGGCAAGGAAACTCATTGTAGTAGTCTAATACAGAAAATCTGTTTTGAGTCGTGATTGGTGGTGGTGATTGTGTTTTTGCTTCCGCGAATGGACGGTTGGAGGTTTTTGCAGTGTTGCCTATTGTTGTCCAACCGTCTGTGTTTTGAACGACCTCTTCGAGCCTTCGGATATGTTCATCTAAATTACTGTTGATGTGTGTGAAGGCTTTCAGAAGATCGGCTTTGAGAGCGTAGAGAGTAGAGAGTGTATAACGATTAGTAGCCATGTCACGAATGCGTGTCAAGTGCGTGGTAAATATGAAAATAAGTAAATAGATAATTCAGAATACTACAAAAAACTACTCCCTAACTTATCTTTTAAATTTAATTGTATTAACTTATTTAAATTACGTTACGTATTTATTTAAAAATAACGGTGATCTGATTCTAATTAGTATTTAAATGTGATTAATTAAATTCAAAAAGCGTTCAGTGTGTTTAATAGATTGAAGCTGCAAACTAATAAATACAATTAGATTACTATACTTTACCTATTGAAAGGCCACGAAATTCACCACTTCCACAAATTAAAATATAAAGTTCAAGTCTTTCCGTTACTGTGGTTACGATCGTGGTTAAGATCGTGACTACTTGGAGATGTTACTGTACCTTGCGATCAAAACGTCGTTACCAAGGAGGCAGAGAAACATCTTAAATACAAGAGTTTGGAAATCGAGATCAGCCGAATGTGTGGCGTAAACGCATAGGTCGTACCGATTGTTATCGGAGCTCTGGGCTTTGTTCCGCAAAATTTGTGTAAAAACTTGGCTAAACTCCCAGGTAAATCAAAAGACTGGGAAGTGAAAGAAATTGCTTTCTCTACGACCATTAAATAATGTACGCATTCCTGGTGTGTTCTTAAGCGAAGAATGACATCCATTCCTCAATGGCCGTGAATTCCAAGTTATTATCCACGGCCTGTCGTCCAATCACAATCCTCGAATTTTCGGAATCCACGGGCAGAATTGCTTTCTCTTTGCGATTCGCGCTTCTTTTGAACTGCAGTAGTCAAGTGATTTCGTTGTTTCTTGTTGTACTCGTGCTTTTCGTTACATTTGGAACTATCAACACGGGATGTGCATGGTGCAGAAAATTGGTATCAATAAATTTGGACTTATGGGGAAACAAATAGCTACGTACTTAAAGTTACCGAATGCAAATTTATACACTGGACATAGTTTCCGTAGATCTTCTGCCACCTTATTAGTTGATGCAGGTGGAGATATCACGTCTCTCAAACGACACGGCGGCTGGAAAAGTACGTCGGTAGCTGAAGGCTACATAGATGATTCTATGGCAAATAAAATGAATACTGCAAACAAAATATTGGAATCTGTAGAGCGTAATAAAAGCATGCAAAATTCCTTACCAACAACTTCGCATACTACTACTGATGTCAATTTTGCTGAAGAGTCAACGCAATCAGTGATAAATATTTCTAACTGCAGTAATTTTACCATCAATTTTGTTAGCAAATAAATTCAGGCTTAGTATGCTATTATGACTGTATTTGTCCTGTCATATTACAATTGTTTGATGTAGGTAATTCTGATATTCCGTTAAAGCTTCGTTCAAAATGTTATGTTCGTTTAATTGTTTATGCATGGCCTTCTGCGATGTACGTTGTTAGAGCAATCGCAGACGGACATGTTTTATGTATTTCGTTAATGTATTCATAAGTTTCAAATAAAACATAAAAATCTGTTCAAAATCTATTCTGAATATTTCCCTGTCGTAGAGAAGTATAGTCTTCTACTCGCGTAGAATGGCTATTATTCTACGCTGATTGAAGAATATACTATAAATGTAACTTCATTATTTGTGCACGTCTTCTGAATTTCAGTGGGAAATATAGTTATTCAAATTATCGTTTTTCATATTATCGCGGCAAAAAGTATTATTCTTTCATGAAGAACATGAGGGTTCAGGGCAGGAATTTATAGCTAATTTACCTTTGAAAATATATTTTTTTATATAGGAGCGAATAGGAGCAAATTTTGTCAACAAAACTTGAAAAAAACCTCTCTTTTCTGTATTCAAAATTCGACTAGAATATGGTTTAGGATAGAGACCACAGAATTATGAAAACGTGCACAAAATTCACTTCTCCCCATAGCTCGTCATACGCAGTTTTTAACTGTTTTTGACATAAAAAATAAATAAATAAATAAAAAATAAATACTATTATTTGGAACAACACACATTTTTCACAAAGTATTGTAGAGGCACCGACAGTTCCTAGATCTGCTCCTTAGCTGGTTGCAACCTGGAGTAGATTTTATTTTGTGCCGACTCGTAACATCTTTAGTCGTGATGTAGTGGAATAATAATAATAATAATAATAATAATAATAATAATAATAAACACTAGCTATTTTCTCACCTTTAAAATAAATATCATCTTGTAAAAGTTGGAACCAATCCATTTCACATTTTTGTGGCACCTACGATTTGTACCGATTGAAATGAGCACGGAATCACTCATTACTTATTCTGTGACTTCTTTAAATGAATGTACACTGACTATTAGATTGTAAAACTTACACTAAATATTGTATAACGTATGACGTTGTTATTTACAACCTCTACAATACACAATAATGATAATGTTACTGCCGAAGTTCTTTAGAATTACTGCATATTTTAGTCTTTTAAATTGAAATACCTAAATAAGTGGGCCGCAAAATTTTCCTCCACCCCGGTCGGCTGACACCCACACAACACCACTGTACAGAATATGTAAAAAATTAAGTAATTCGTAGTGGATTATACACTGAATTATATTTCTACTTTACTTTAATTTCAAATTTACGTAGTATCATGCATCCTGCCAGAAAAATGTATTTAAAATAAATAATAAAAAAAGTCAGTGAATTAGAAATGGAATAATAATAGTAAGAAAGCAACTAGTCGACACTTATAAAATGAATCTTCCGCCCTCTATTTATAATATTAGTTTCTTGCTCTTGCTGTCTCTGCGATATTTCAAAAAGATTTAAAAGAGTGAAGTGCCTTGTCACAGCTTTAAGAAAATGCTGAAGAGCCTCGTGATTGAGATTCATTGTTTTAGAAGGATTTGCTCAAACTTCCTGCAGTAACCACAGAACTTGGTTTCTTCTCGAATTATTTGTCTACCACTGGCTTACTACACGTCGGAGTTTGTCCCACAACCTTCAAGGCGTTCAAGAAACTGGCGTACTATGAACATCCGTCAAGAGGATGTTACAGCACATGTCCAACGAATGAATTACAGGATGAGAATGACGAGCTCGGATGACGGAGACATGTCTAGACCGGTTACGCATTAGCGGTTACGAGGGGCCGGAAGGTCGTGCAATACTGTGAAACTTCCCGGCAATAATCAACGATAGTATCTCCATTAATGTGCACATGGACGCAGGCGAGGCACATCCACCTGCACTTTGAATCTTCGCCCTTCGGCCCTGGACTGCGCACTGCATGTGCCGCGAAGTCCGGCGAGCTGCCCATCACACCGCGCACCCACGCTCTCCCCCGCAGCCTGGCCGGCGTCATCTGCGCGGTGAGCTGTCGTCTAAATTGGTCAGCGCCGCGAATAGAATTTTGTTTCCTGTCCACTCACTCAATATTGACATTTGGCCCAGCCTAGGACGAGACATCGGTACACATCGGAAATGTTAGCAAGTGTTAAAAATGCGAAACGTTACCAAACGCTGAAAAAAGATTAGTGGTTGTAAGTTTAAATGTTGGTGTAGTATATTTCTGAAGGTTTTCAATCTGCTAGGAAATGCGAAATCGACCCCAAAATGCGAAAGCACGTAGAAATTGTGGAATGCTCGTGAATCTGCAATATAATTGCAAAATTACATTTTATGGTTTCCTTGGTGTTTGCTCTCTAACTAGGGATGCGACATCTACAACAAAACATTTCAATTGACATTTCAATTGACAGTGGCCAACAGTGTAGAAGCTGAATGATTTTTCAGTCAATATAGTTTAATTGATACTTGAAGAAATAGATTAAAGGAAGCCAATACTGGAATATGCTCTCCGTTAATTTTCCACTGATTGAGTTACATATTGATAATAGGTATTTATTACAATAAGTATTGATTTCTTTTAACAAAATGCATGACGTTTTAAAAGAATGTTGTGTTCTTTTAAAAACTAACTTACAAATTGCAAGATAATAATTTTCCTCTCCTTTGGATTGTGTTATAAAAAAAACCCATAATTCTATACAAGACAGGAATCATTCGATGGATTTAAAATTACTACTTTAAATATTTTCTGAAGTTCACAAATAGCGAAATATGATTTTAGTTTCCCTTATTTCCTGATTTTAATAGGAAACTCTAGAAAGCATCAAAATATTTATTTGTCAAAAAGATCTCCTTTAAAAAATAATTTTCTCAACAAATGTTACAAAATTCTAAATCTTAATGTTTATAATGCTATAAAATGCTATACCCTTGCTTTCAAATGGCTATTTTTTAAATTTTAAAGTCCTAAATTCTGCCATCACTAGACATCGGGTTAGGATTTGCATGATTGAAAGAAAAATAAAAATTCCTCGCGTGCGTACGAGTGCGAAATTTCAGTGGAATGAATTATTTCTATGAATTGTTCATTTTTAGTGCTTTTAATGAATTTCATTATATTTTCAGCACTCATGCATATATTGAAACTAGTACTCACCGCGTCCGTTTATTGATTGGAAAGTGTTACTTTGCGGTACGCGTACGGCAAAATAGACTTATCAGTACGTGTACCGCAAAGAAGTCATGCCATTTAAAACTGCTAAAACCAGTAGCAAATCAGTATCGAAAGCACAATTTAAGAGCCAATATTGTATTTAACATAAACAAACGTCTCTTCTTCTATCTTACCTTAATGATTAATTTTTTTCAGGAGCGACCATTAAAAACATGTTTACTTGTTCCCAATTTATTAAGTTAGCTTTGTTGATCCATTATTAATGCTGTTATGTTTTAAAAAGATGTCAGCTTCGTGCACTTTGATACATCAGTTTTATCTTTTATTTCATTGTACCCTAAAATATGGTCATCGAAAGCTCTGACCATGTTGTAGATAATTTTAATACTTTTCACTTTGAAAAATAATATGGGCATAATTAGGAAGTAGTTATTTATCCGCCCAGAGCATTAAAAGGTTTCTAATGATAGTGCAGCTGCAAACAGAGGGCTGTTGTCTCTAGAGCATTTGATTGCTGATCGACCGTTAGAATTCGTTAACGCCCGTGTTACCTAAATCATTCTATTCTTTAACTACTTTTAATTATTCAGATTTTCTTATGTACTAATAAATGGGATGTTAACTTGACTCGGTTTGTAAAATTTTGATTCGTAGGTCTTTTCTTATTTCCCTCCAATAATTCTTATTCGTAATACCTTCCATAATAGAGCATGTAGTGTAATTTAAATGTTTTTACATTTCCCTCTAAATCGTGACACTTTCGATTCATGTACGTTATGCAGCGAATAGTGGTCTGAAGAGAATTACGTATCTCTCAATGGGCCATAGTTCAAGCCTGAAGCGTGGAGGAATACGCCAACGTCCTCTGAAACAATACATTCATTTTATATATATACACATAATATTCAAAGCAATATAAACATAAAATTAAAATAAAGCCCACAAGGCAAAGGAAAGCTAATCGGAATTACGCAATTTTCTCCCCTTGGCGTTCAAAGCACTGTATAATTTTTCCATATCGAAGGCAATAACAAGCAATAACGTATCAGAAAAAAATACAATACATTTCTTTGTCAATAGATGATTAGTTAGTAACTATATATGGCCGTAATTATTACATTGTCAAAATTTGCCTTTTCATTGAAATACGCAAGCATTACATCTTTCGTAGATTGAGCCACATTATTCACCTCTTTTCATTCCTTGAAACATTTCCATTCCTCAACATACCTCTCTTTTGACCTTTGTGCTATTAATTTTCCTGCGGGTTCTTCGACGTCTTTCATAAATCGCTCGGGGATATTAGTCATTTTGCTCATATTGAACGTTCACTGTGAAAGGAGAATATCCTTCATGCCATCCATCAATGACGCAATAAAAAACACCAGGACGACATGAATCAAATGCCTGACACATCACATATTGAAAAAAATGATGATAAAAGTATATATGTGCTTATAAGTTTCCGTGAATTCGTACTAGAAACAATCTACGTAACTCGTACGAAAGTGTCTTTGGCATACTCATTTTAAAATTCAAGACGAGGCTCCTATCATAACGCCATCCGTCAACAATTCATTTGTACGCCAAAAGAATCCCTTTCTATTGTTTACGTAAACAACTACTTAGTTGAATTTATTTTTATGTACGACTCTCCCAAAAATAATTTTCCCAAATAACTTGAAACTTTTTGCGTTTCTTATTGCCGATTTTCAATTTAAATTTTATCTATCTGCTCAAACAGAATGCTGTGGGTTATCAATTTAACATAGCAGGCTCAACAATGAACACATACATTTTCAGTGACTTTTTTTATTTACAGAATCGATACTGTTATTTTTATTAATGGTGACTTCTAAATTATTCTTCTACTATTCTAAATCTTTCATTGGCCGAGCGAAGCGCTGTGCTGTTTCTCGACTTTTGGATATCTACTAGTAATTTTCTTTATTACGCAACCATGGTCCAACACAAGTTTTTTCGAAGACAAGAATTGTCTTTGAAGAAATGAAAACTACGTGCGTGTAAGGACTTTTATTTCTTGATTCCGTTTGAAGATAAGAGTCCGTTTTAATGGATCCCTTGCATACAATCCATGTAATACTTTTGTTACGCTGTCGCAAACAAACGTGATGTTCCATTATTTTCTTCAAAATTGGCATGTATCTTCCTTGAAAGTTGTTTCCTTCGTTGATATTGATATTTTTTCATTTGTTTGCAGACAGCGATGAAGAGCAGATCTCAATGGGGGGGAAGATGCCTACTGCAGACAGTAGTAACTTGTAAAAACTACGAAGTTGCTACCATAACGGATATCGTTGTGATTCAATAACGCCGTGTAAGCAGACAAAACGTCGATTGAGCAATTAAAAGCGAGAGCTCCTGGGCCCGGATTTAGGAGATGGTGCGCGGGCAGTGAAGGGTCCTCCTCGAGCGGATGAGATTCGTTGTGCAGACGCATGGCGAGGCGAGGCGGGGCGGCGCGAGACAGGGCGGGGAGGAGAATTCCCCAAGAGAAAGCATTAGTCAATAGAACAGGTTTGGAGGTTTCAATTTTTGACTCGTTTGACTCATTTGACTGAAAATTTGTGGATGAAAAAATTGTTTTGTGCTTGAGATTGAGAAGAATATAAAATACGGATGTCCTTCAAGTGTACAGACATTTTTGTAGTATGTCCTGTGTGGCTGATTGAAGTAATTGTACTTTTCCGCGGCCAATCATTCGAAAGCATTCGGTTGGCCGGGGGACGCCGCGTCGTATGTTGAAATGCGTCTGTTTCGGCAATTGTACAACGATATTCATTGAAAAGGAGTTGTTATGCACCCGGATGTGTATGCTTGGTGTTGACTGATCGTGAGTAGCTTGCCAACCAATCAGGGAGAGAACTGGTCAGTCAAGGACGACGTGCCTTGGTGGCGTAGAGGTGGTTGACTGGTTCCCTGATCGTCATTCGAGTAGCCAAGAGAATTAGATTGGGTGGGGGTACGTTTTCAAAGAGTTCTGTCAATTTAACTCTTTTTCAAAAAACAAGAGCAAACAAACAAAAATCATGAAGTTGTCTTCACTATGAATTCCGGACAGCCAATTGAACGTTTCTTAACCGTTTTTTAACGTGTTTAAATTATCATTTTGAACCATGGTTTGATGTTGGACATTGATAAATAAATAAAAAGTGAAATGATGCCTTCAGTTTTAAGAGCTTCTTACTTCCAAGTTTTTGCTGGCTTTTCTAATAAGTGTCTCAATAACCATTTCTTTTCTGTACTAAAGAATACAATGGAAGGATACTCGTAGCTTCCTCCAGTTTAAAGAAGACCATATTAACTTTCAATCAAATTAACGCCTCCAGCATGATTCCAAATTTCTTTTCCAATATATAGGACTTGGAGAGGAAGATGTCTGAGAGTGGAATGCTAATTTGGGCGTTATCTTCTTGAGTGAGATGTCTGAGAATTCTGAAGTATTCAAAGAGTCTTTCAGGAGATATAGAAATTTTCTGAAAGGTTTCTTAATGATTCTTTCTTTTCCCCTTGCATCTAATAAGTACTCATTAGCGATGCGTGAGTCGTAATTAACTCCGGCGGGCGCATGAATTTTTGTTCATTTCGTGTAAATAATTGGTGGCGCACTATTGAGCTCATAGTTATTCTTCATTCATTGTATTTTCAACCGTATGACACTCAAATCACGATTTTAGACACTGCCAATCGACCGTTATTCATTAGTAATTCAAACTCTGCTACGGTTGCGGCACTCCGTACCGCACGCGCTTTGTCATGTAAGTATAATATTTGCGTATTTTATCCATTACAATTCTAACTACTGTTTTGTTAATGATCTTTATGGCACAGACTTTGGAGTACTAATTACTAATTCAAATTTAAATGCATTATATCCAATGAAACGTTAGAAGACATGTTCGTATCGTATTCATTCCCTTTCATGTAAGAGACGGAGGGAGCGAGTGATGCATCAGATTCTTATTAATATTGTTATTTCGTATGCTATTTAGTTAGTTATTTTGAAATAAATTGTATAAAAACATAAATTAAGAATATTTCCTTCACATTCAATAACAAAAGTAATAACTATTGACGCGAAAATCGAAGTTGATAAATGCGGCACGGAGTGCCACACGCGCCTGCTGGTGGGAAATGATGGGACGCGCCCGCCGGAGGGTTAATCATTATAATTGTGATACCACATACAATTTCATTTGATTCTTGGAAGTGCGGCTGAAGGAATCGGTACATATAAAAATGCACAACTGAGACATTATTCGGCGAATTTAACTCCAATAAGAATATGTTCATGGTAAATGAAGTTAAATATATCTAAATAAGTATCTTTTCTAAATACCTTGAAATATCAATTTTTTCATGCAATTTTTCTAAAAGGTTCTGAAAAATTCAACCTTACCTGTTCGGGAATATAGGTTTGAATGAAATTCTACAATTCTCGGTGTTGAAAATTAAAATTCTTAAAGCATTTACAAACATTCCTTTTTGTTGACAGGAATTTATGATTCCTGATTTTTTTAATCTTATTTTAGGAGAAAGAAGCTGTCAGAACGTGTTTGTTAATTTCCTTGATAAAATTGTCTTCTTGAAGGCACTGTGTTTTAAGAATTAAAAAAGGACTGGCATGACATTTAATTAAACAGCGATGATGTAAACATTTTACTAACATCATTTTCGCAGCGTATTTATTTAATAAAATTATATACTGGTTTTGCGGAAACCATTTTAATACAATACAAAAAGAAAAATGCGAAATCAAAGTCTTCAGTTGGAAGCTCATTCAAATCATTGTGAGAATCACGGACATCTGCATAAGTCCCATCTCAAAATAATTTTTCCCATACTATCACAAATGAATGTCAGTTATCGGAAGAGCCATAGTGAGAGATATGGAGCGAAAATGGTTCATCTTCATGAAGTTTGAAAGCTGATAACGATGATATACGGTAGCAGCGAGAAAAATAACTAATACCTTGCAGGTGGTGTGTAACTGCAAACATGTTACCGAAATAATTCTGTTATCTACTTGTTTCCAGCCTGTAAGCTTTTTAATACAATAAGGAGTTGCAAAATGTGAGAGAGAAAAGCGAGTACAGTGTGTAAAGAAAAGTGCTAGAAAAGTGTAAAGAATTACTCAATGATGGTTACTTGTGTGTACGTGGACGAAATAATTTTAAAATGCCTTCTCGTCATTTCTTGGAGTATTACTTCGTATACTCCTTAAGAGCACGCGAACTATTTTTCTGAACTGAATCTACTGCTTATATTCTCTTGTTCTCTAGTATAATGAAAACATAAGTATATGATAATACATGTATATCCAATAAGTCAAATAAAAATAAGGATTTTCGTAAACTGAAAGAAAGTGATGATTTATTGATAAATTTACGCAAATTGGAAATTTTCCGACGATCATACGCATAGCTTTAAAGAACTTAAAGATGCAGTGACATACATTAGCTTTGGAGCTAGCAGTTGAAAGAAAAGACGTAGGTCAATGTTCGTATTACGTTCCAAGGGATAAAACCATAGAGGTACTATTATTCTACACTAGAGTGTGCAAAAGCGCTAGTGTGCGGCTGCAAATTGAAAAGGAGGAAGTCAGCCATTAGTATGGCAACACGTGGAGTGTGAATCTGAGATGTGTTGAATATTGGGGGGATTTTTGTTCGTGCTTTCATTGTGTGTTCGCTATATCTAAAATGGTGATGTCTTGTGATGCATTCGCGTGTACGAACAGATATTCAAAAGGTAGTGATACATCATTTCACAAGTAAATCTTGTAATATTGATATACTAAACTTCATATAATGATGCATACACTTATATCACATCAATAATCATTACTTCAATAAAATTGTTATTAATGTATTTTCTTTTTTATTTCCCCACCTACAACTTAACTTGGTAGAATGAATTTTAATACTAAATTGGAAAGATAAGGAAGTAGTTTTCCACGTATGACATGTGTTTGGAAAAATACAAAAACTAGTTTTCATTTAAGCTATTCAAAACTAATATGTAGGAAGTGCTGCTTGATTAGAAACTTTGAAATATAGAACTGTCTCTTGCAGAAAAAACTAACTTGAAGATCAATTAGCTCAGTGTCTTGTTTGGTAATCATTAAAGTATTATGACTTCACCCTGGGGTGCACGCAACCCTACATCCTTACAGTAAATGCTAAAAATTTAATAATAGGCAATGTAAGGAATACATACACAAGCACATTTTAGGAAATTTTCTTGGTCCCATCTATTTCCTTATCCTTCACGGGCAAGTCAATCATATTCTGGTAGGCCTTTTCAGTGAGTGAAAAATTACTATTTGGTATTGTGGTGGGAATATGAATATTAATTCTAATGTATATGAATTTCATATGTATATGTATATATTCAAATGTATACGAATTCTAAAGTGTTTCACTGTATGATGTAAATCCATTTAACAGCTTTCAATGTAATTGTGTTGAAATAACCAGTCTGTTGTTAAGATGTCTTACATCATTTGCTTATTTGGCTTACATATAAAATCTGCGAGTGGATATTATCAATTTAACTATTGTTTATAAGAGTGGTGAAATTTTGAAGCATGGGTTCCAAAGGGATTGATGTTGCAAAAAAACATTGGACGTACTAATCCAAATGTCAGACTGAGGGTTCTACAGCTAAGGCTTCATGGCTAAAGTTAAGAATTGATCAAAAAGTAATAGTTTGCGTTCATGACAAATACATAAACATGTACCTAAATAAAAGTATTAAATTTGATTTAAAATTTCTCATGATACGACTTGGCATCCAGCTTTTTTTTCCAGGTAAAATTTTTGCAGATATTTTCTTCTCCCGGAATTTCAAGTATGTAGAGAATGTGACATGAGCAAGTAAGAATCCCCCCTCTGCATCGACACATTCCTGAAGCCTGCGAGTACACTTTTTAAGATTCTGTACAGTAGCTTGTAATGCTTAAATTTTGTCTCCTCACTCCTGTCCCACCTACAGCAGTCCATCACTGATTCTTATTCCGTGTCGGTGGAACAGTATTGAAGTGTTCATTTCACTCATCAGTTATTAGCGCATCATGACCTTTGTTACATCTTTGAATTCAAAAAGTTATTTCATCTTTCGACAACATTTCAACAATATGAACATGGAACGTATGTAAGCAAATCTCTAATAAATATCTGGCAGCAGATGATTGTTTAGAAATGTATTCTAGTGTGTCTGTGAGTAACTAACATCGTAGCGTATGAATATCACATGCGGGAAATTAAAAATTCACGCGAGATTAAAACCGTAATAGAGTAGAAGTAATAATGGGTCATGACTTTTGGCCCACACGTTATAATTAACCCCTTTGTTTAAAACATCCTTGTCAATACTCACGTCCTTTGTAATCAGCATCCCTCGCGAAAGGTTAAAGAGAATCGCATGTGGGTCGAGCATTGTGGAGGTGTATAGTGGGCGTGCGGAAGGGCGGCGTTCTCACGGGCGAATGGCGAGGATCGCCCACGTCGCCGCTGCCCTCGCTCCACCGCCCTCCACTCAGATAGTGGGCCAGGAGCCCGGAAAACCGGCCAAACTCCGAGAATGAAGTGCATATTTAGAGACTTTGAATGGAATTCTTGCATAAATTCTAAACAGTCACACATCTGTAGACATGGGAAGATAAACCGCTTTTATTTGCACGTGAGCTAACATTTAAAGTGACCTTCGACTATATATTATGTTTATGTGATAAAGACTGATAAAGGCTTACGAAAGGAAGAAGTCAACAAATCACTAGTGTCTCGCAGTAGGAACATTTTTTCGGAATAACTTGTCAGAAAAAAGTCAAAGGTGTATCGTAAATTTATATTTTCCTTTTCATTTATTAAGAGGATACAGTGTATGAAAATTCCTTTATTTTTCTATTCAAACAGTTGATTAAATTCAAATGTTATAACTCGGGGTGTATTTTCTGTCTTTGACAGCAGTCCTATTCAATTTTCGTTTCTGACCATTAGTCTTCAGATTTACAATCAGCAATCACACGAAATCCCATGTCAAGTAATTAATACAGATCACTGTTGAAATTTTGTGGCATCGTAGAAAGTCCTCCACTTGAATATTCCAACTTCGACTTGAAATTAGTAAGCAGAGAGGAGCGGTTCCCCACTCGTGAGAGGTACTGATTGAGAAAACCCCGCAAATAGTCAGTAGGTCGGCATCAGATCTCACCATCCAACGGATGACTGCCGTCTCCTCTGACAAAAAACATGCACAGGACTAATGGGCATGACAAGTTCAGCGAGATCAGTAAGTTTACCGAGATCAGTATGTTCGGCGCGATCAGTGAGTTCGGCGCGATCAGTGAGTTCGGCGCGATCAGTGAGTTCGGCGCGATCAGTGAGTTCGGCGCGATCAGTGAGTTCGGCGCGATCAGTGAGTTCGGCGCGATCAGTGAGTTCGGCGCGATCAGTGAGTTCGGCGCGATCAGTGAGTTCGGCGCGATCAGTGAGTTCGGCGCGATCAGTGAGTTCGGCGCGATCAGTGAGTTCGGCGCGATCAGTGAGTTCGGCGCGATCAGTGAGTTCGGCGCGATCAGTGAGTTCGGCGCGATCAGTGAGTTCGGCGCGATCAGTGAGTTCGGCGCGATCAGTGAGTTCGGCGAGGTCGCTGAACGCTTGCACATTTCGGGCAGCTTTTCGGAGCCAGCTCCATTGTGCTGAGGCGAGCGAACGGTCGGGCGGTGGACGGCGCAGATGGCGGATCTCCCGCGCCGGCCCGCGCTGCCCCCCGGGGCTCGGCCTCGACGCGGGCGGATGACGCTCATTGGGCTCAGCCTTTGGCGCCGGCCGCACGTGACGTCACGCGATTGGGGCTGGGCAGGCGCGCGCCGCGCTTCCACATCGACGGACGCGGCAGGCCGTGAGAAGCTTTGGTTACTCCAAGACGGGACCAGCTTGTCAGATCCGGAAACAAGTGTATGCCATGTAGAGCGATGGCGTTACAAGAGGGTGGTGATGACTACTAAAGAGCTAATTGAACGAGCTCATTGATGAATTGAGTGCATAGACATCACCCGCAGTTGTGTTGTCAAAACGGTCCCTTCTTACTAATATCTCTATATAGAGAAATCACTGTAAGAATGGATCAGTTTGACAGCTACTGCTCTCAACATAATTGCAGTGCACTTATATTGCAATGCAGTTACGTCCACGTGCTCAGTACGTCAATGCGTTCTTTTGCAGATAACTCACTTGCAAGTGGCTCCGAAACTACTTCTTGCAATGTCACCGACCAACATGTCTTTCATTTGTTTTCCAACCTGTCAAACTGGCCCTTCTTAGAGCTATTTATTTTAATTTCTTTTTCTCTTTCTAGAAAAATCAGTTTCAAAATGGCCGTTATTTTCTTATGTTATTTCTTTAATCCATTGATAATTTTGCATGGAAAGAATATTAATTGTTGCAAAAACACAATCCGATCAGAATCTTCATGAAATCATTTCATGAATTTGAATTTTCCAACTTCGACATGGAATTTGTGCCCTGAGGGGGGCGGTACCCCTCTGGGGGGTCCGTGTCTACACATAGAAATTCAGTAGCGTTTCCTCCCATTTAAACATTGTTGCCATTTTAAAAAAATTTACAATGTACAATTTAACACTTCAAGCCTCAGTTTTTTTGAGAGTTGTTCTCCTTTGGGGTCACAGACACTACGGCGAGCATAGAATTGATACCCATAGGCCTGCAATGTTTCTCTCTTTATAGGTCATTGCGTAAATGAATAAAACAACGAAATCCTTTTTTTTTTAGTTTTTCGCATACTATTTGCTTAGTATAGAGAAAGTGATGTAATAGGGCATCAAAACGTCTGTTTCTAACTCTGTCCGTCTGTGAACAACGCGAGCTGTTAAATCAAAGGAAGGATTTTTACCAAACTCCATATTCCTTTAACAATTAGTTGATGTTGCGGCCCCATGAATATGAAAAGGATATTTTGATTTTGGAGTACGTTATATGAAGCCTCACGGACATTTTCCAAATTTCCTCAATTGATTGTTTCTTGGCAACTCCTCTGCTCCCGTTGGCGTAGTGAATGTATTAACGCGGGAGGTGGTGGTACTCCTCTCCCGCTGGGTGGCGAGTTCCAGCGCCGATTGATCGATTCGTGTTTCCGGGCGCGTCAACTACTTCGGTCATTAGTCCCGTCAGTGTAGTGCGTGTTTTTTCTCGGGAGGTAGTGATGATCTTTTCCCCGTTGGATGGCGAGATCTGGCGCCGACCTACCGTCGACTAGTGGGGTTTTCCCCTCAAGTAGGTATCTCCCACCAGCGGGGCACCGCCCCAGCCGGGACAAGCTGTAAGCTCCCGACCGGTCTCCCGGCATATGTGGTAGTGTAGTGCATGTTAGTGTAAGTGTGTGTGTAAGAGGAGAGGATAGGACAAAGAAGAAGAAGAAGGAAAGATCGCGCGCGGTCCGTGGCCCGTTTGTTAGGGTACTGCTCCGGCTAACCTGCCAAGGGTGGGCGTTGGCCAGTAAGAAAGTAAGTCCTATTAAGTGACCTGAGGCAGAATATGACGGAAGAGGAGACACGCGAAGCGCCGGCTGCTTCTGCGCGAGGAGATATGAAGCCTGGAGCAGAGCCCCCTTGAGGGCTTCGGGCGTGCTGCTTGCTAGGTAACGAGATCTTCTCTGCCGCGCAGAGCCTGTGCGGACGCTCCAGGGCCTTGTCAGGAAGGTCGCAGCTTCCTGGAGGTGGACTCGCTGTTTCATCCCATGACGGTGTGGCACAGTGAGCCAGGGTCGGAGGTGCAGCTGCTGCAGTTTGGAACCCTTGCTCCGGACGGAGCTTCCAGTGTCTGTGTGCCCAGCGCAGTTTGACTTGTAGAATATGCAGATGATTCAATTTGGGATGAAGCGTCTTCATTGAACGAAGTGAAGTATGGAAATAGTTGTATTGGAAGGTACACAGAGCCTCTGTTGTTTGCTTCGTTCTCTATCTGGCCATTCATTAATTGCCCATTTTGTCACTTGTTTTTGTAGTGATAAATGACATTGGATGAATTATTTATTATAATATCTTTTTATAATCTGTAGTGTTCAAAGGCCACAAATGCAAGTCGATTTGCATGCTACGTTTTTTTTTGGGGGGGGTCTGTTACATCCAATCAATTTTCGAGATCCTCATTGCCCTACTCTGAGGTGCGATACATTCTAAAATCACAATTACAAAAGTCTAAGAATACAGAGCAAGCAATGCTCTATAAATATAGCAAACACCTGGGCATATGCAATTACCTAAGCAGCTTTCCAGCACTGCTTAGGTGATTGCGACCAACTTTCACAGACGAGGTTGGGAGGTCGCAATATAAACGATAAGAAAGTTCCAAGTGTGTATAGAAGATAAAATTTGAACACTAACATTAAAAATGTATATTCGTCATTCTGGGTGGCTTTCGTCACGAGCATTGGAATTAACCATCACGGGAATTAGGCTGACTGTAATACAGTTTTGCATCATGAATTAAAATTCAACGTTTTGCAGTTACGTTTTAGTTATCCAAGGACTGCAACTCATTGTCTTGCGTTCTCATATGATAGACGAAAATAAGGAATGACTAATTTCAAAACTAATAGAAAATTCGAAATTATGGCGTCGTTTTATTTTTATACAACCCTTGAGAAGGATACGTACCAAAATGACAAACGTGGCGAAAAAATATTTTTTCTGTATTATTAGTTTCCTTATTATTACATTATCTAAAGGTTCTTAGTTATTGTTTAACATTGATAAGTGAAAACAAACTCATTGTTGAAAATTGCACCTTAATTTAAAAATATGTTTCTGAATTAATTATAACTAACATTTTGAATTAAAATCGAAGAAATTTTTAAATAAACGTCTTAATAGAATATCCCTTAGAAACGTGAATGAAATCAATCAATCAGGTACCCAACATACATGGATGTTGTTCTCATTATTTTCTAAAATGTGCAATATGATATGTTCCAAGATGTGTATAATATTCCCGTGACCGTCACCTAGTTTGGATTTGTCTTGGCGTAACCGATGAAGGAACATTTCTGTGGAAATATCAATGAAAATAGTTAAAACAATGTTAACCATTTGTAACACAATTTAATAAAAATGAAAAGCAATGTCTGTAATAGTCAACAGTATATCACAATGATGACAACAGTTTTATCAGAGAAACAGAATTATGCGATGTATGGTCCCAATTCAAATGTTTTTTTTTAACAATAATCGAACGAAGGGATGCGAATGGGCTTTTTATCTCTTTCATGGATCCTCAAAAAAGCAAACAATTTCAATTTATTTGTGGTAATAAGGACATTTTTCAAAGAAAATTGATCTTTACAGACTAGAAACACTTCACATTCTTGATTAGTTTGTACACCAATACAATAAAAAAACAGTATATAAAATAAGAAAATATCTGATATATGCAACGTTCTTTGATAAAGGCAATTGCTCGTCGTGTTGAAACATAATGCGCCATTAGATAAACATAACGCAAGTTAAATTATTGCCTAATAACTATAAATATAAATTCCTCACAAATGCACTTTAATTTATTTACAATAATGACCAACTTCAATGAAGCACATTTACATTACAATAAAAAATGTATGTGTAATATGTACTTCGTACCAAAACACATGATAATCCATGACTGCCATGCGTACACTGCGAGGCGTTTCGCAAGAAGTGAAACACTACGTTCCAACAATAGCACCAAGAACCCGTGCCTTCACACCATCCCATTCCATGGGGTTGGCCTCTTCATATTGCACAACCATGCACTTGGTGCACATATTCTTCTCAGAATCCCTTCCAGAGAAGAGAGTCTGATAAATTGGCCCCAGTGTAAGAGACAAAGGAGGGAGACTTTGAGAAGAAAATAAATACGAAAATATTAAAATGTTGGTTGAGAATACTCTTGTCGAAAAAATATATTGACGTATGCACGCTTAAAAAGCCAAAATGAAATATTATGTTTTTTAAATAATTTTTTTTCATTGAAATACAACATAATGAGAACATAAGGTGAACTATATATCGTATAATCGTAAACTATACATTGTATATCGTATAATGAAGTCTGATTCCATTGACATTTCTTGAAACATTTCCATTTTGTCTCTATTTGCTTCCGAACTCTGCGAAGAAATTTGTGTTACCGCGTGACTAGTGTGTTGACTGCTTCGTGAGAGTTTCTAAGTAGAACAAAATATTGTCCATACTTTTATTTTTGATTTTTCTGAGATCAAAATTGTTTGGAGAGGTTACTCGAATGCTTTTTGCATACAACATTATTACAGTTGCATTTTGATCTTCTGCTTATCCTGTTCTGTATGTGATATGTGTCCGATATTCTCCTTAAATTTTTCGAAAAGAAAAAAAAACCGCAAACAAAACCCGTGACTATTTATAGTAAATTGGTTCATGAAACTACCTTTCCAACATCACGCGCCATCTCACCAAATCAACAAGTCGTCCATCTTTCCACGAAACGCAGTATCAGTGAGTAAAAAAAACAACCACTGAAATTGTGTTCATCAATAGCCTATTCTGATCCAGGGAAATAAGCAAGGCACTGATTAACACAGCAGCGTTTCCACGGCAGCTCGACACCAGTCCAATCGCCACGAATGTGGTGACTTTCCGGGCGTCCGAAAACCTGTCCAAAAACAGCCATTTTGTTTCCCCATGAGAACCTTCTCACGAGAGCGGACGTTCTCCCCGCTCCGCCGTGGTCCCCTGCCTGCGGGGAGGGGTGGGTGGGGGGTGGGGTGCTAGAGGCGCGTCATCTGCACGGGGTCGGGGGCGTAGGGGCCGGGGCGCAGCAGCGCCGCCACCTCCACGTAGAGGCAGACGAGCAGCACGAGGCCCGTGGCGAGCGCCAGCAGCGGGCAGCCCCAGCGCAGCGCCGCGTGCGCCGCCGGCGCCGTGAAGCTCATCAGGCGGAAGGACGCGCGCAGGTCCTCGGGCCACTCCTCCATCTCCTGCGCACACATAAGCACTTTCACACACACACACACACACTCGTCTTTCGGGGCATGCGTCTTTGATACTATAGCTATGTGAATTGTACTATAAATTGTACTATTTAACTATAACTATGTAAATTGTACTATTGAACAATAACTATGTGAATTGTACTATAAATTGTACTATTTAACAATAACTATGTGAATTGTACTATAAATTGTACTATTTAACAATAACTATGTGAATTGTACTATAAATTGTACTATTTAACAATAACTATGTAAATTGTACTATTTAACAATAACTATGTGAATTGTACTATAAATTGTACTATTTAACTATAACTATGTAAATTGTACTATTTAACAATAACTATGTGAATTGTACTATAAATTGTACTATTTAACTATAACTATGTAAATTGTACTATTTAACAATAACTATGTGAATTGTACTATAAATTGTACTATTTAACAATAAATATGTGAATTGTACTATAAATTGTACTATTTAACTATAACTATGTAAATTGTACTATAAATTGTACTATTTAACTATAACTATGTAAATTGTACTATTTAACAATAACTATGTGAATTGTACTATAAATTGTACTATTTAACAATAACTATGTGAATTGTACTATAAATTGTACTATTTAACTATAACTATGTAAATTGTACTATAAATTGTACTATTTAACTATAACTATGTAAATTGTACTATTTAACAATAACTATGTGAATTGTACTATAAATTGTACTATTTAACAATAACTATGGGAATTGTACTATAAATTGTACTATTTAACTATAACTATGTAAATTGTACTATAAATTGTACTATTTAACTATAACTATGTAAATTGTACTATAAATTGTACTATTTAACTATAACTATGTAAATTGTACTATTTAACTATAACTATGTAAATTGTACTATAAATTGTACTATTTAACAATAACTATGTAAATTCTACTATAAATTGTACTATTTAACTATAACTAAGTAAATTGTACTATCAATTGTACTATTTAACTATAGCTACCTAACTTGTGAAATAGCGTTGGTAAATAACGCACCATTTAAAAATTGCATCCTCTTAAAATTTGGAATTTTGGATTTTTTCCAAATTTTCAACTATAATATCTCTGTTGGAGATATATAAAAAACCTGAAAATTGCACACATGCTAGATCGCTGTAATACCAAACTTCAGTAACAATTTCAACTTTTAGATTGAATTCGAAGTATTTTTTAAAAAATTGTAAACTTTTGAAAAAAACTGCTTCATTTCCACATTGTGAGAACGTTGTGCTAAGAAGTAATCGTATTATTTTTAAACTATTTTAAACTAAAATCTAAATTGATTTAAAATTATTAATTATAATTTATTATTAATAAGCATAAAACTGACCTAATATATAATTTTGAATATTACGTTTACTTTACTTTCTTTTAAAACTAACAAATTGGCATCTACGAGGAAAAAATGTCTTATTAGAAAGACGACAAAAAATTTGAAATTTTGCGATAGACGAGTAGTAAGAATTAAACTAATAGTCTTTTACGCTGTCTGAGAACAAAGTTTAATCAAAACATTTGGAGACATTTTTGAGAAAATTTTGAAAATGTTTTTAAGGCTACATGTAAAGTACCTCTACAAAATCAAACTATCCACTTCACTCGCAGAGTTTCGAGTTCCTTTATATCGATCGGGGAATATCAATTTTGGAGAAAATCATCTGATCCGTTTAAGCGCTAGCGTTGACTATAGACTGACGGACAGACGAATGAACGGACAGACTCAGACGTTTTGCCATCAATCGATTTTTCGGTATCAAAACATTCATTCTCACTTCACAACGTGTTAGAGGAAGTAATTCACTGCGAGTAGGAATAACAAACTGAAGAGATTTACAGTGGCATGGTGATAATCACGGTTCAAATCACTATGACACCTTGAAACATGGCGACCATATTTCACAAATATCACTCCAGGAGCGCTGTCACATGATGGTCCATTCACATCCATTTCACAAATGATGATATACACATATGATATACCCTGAAAACTTGTGTTAAAAATGATACGATAGTTAATTGTAATTCCTTTATTACTTACCCTCTCCATCCAAAGGTATGGTAGGATTCGTCCATTCAGTTTCATCATGAACGGTTCATCGAAGAAGTTACTTATGAGAGCATTCAATTGGAAGCGTGATTTTATAGCGACGGTCGCACCAATTCTCTGCAACAACAAGTGGTAATGTAAGCAAGACTGTCACCAATAAAAAGTACAGAAAGAGTTAGTTTCTTCCACAGATTTCCAAGATATCCATATAAATATACAAAACATCAAATGGACAATTCTTGAGTTTGTGTTTCCCCCCGCCGACCTGTTTTTTTTAACTTGGCAACTCAGCTGTTTCATTTCTTATTGGGTCCTTAATCTGAGCTTAGCATTTCCATTTTCGTTTCAATTCAAAGAAAATCATACCTGTCAGTGTTAAACTATATTACAGTGTGTAAGGTGACAGGCAAAATTCATGTTTTCAATAGATTATTAGTAGCGATTGTGGATTTATCAATACTGTTTGTGGGATACTTTTGTAATGTTAAATGAAATATGCAGAAGGGAACATAGGTTGAATCTTCTGGGGATATTTTCTATCTAATTATAAATTGTATAATGTTACGAACCTCCTCTTTGTTAAAGTACAGCTTTCCATATTTCCACACGTGGCTCATATTGTTTTGGGGTGTTTTTGTTCTTTACCTTTGTTGACATTAATTTTGAAATGTTTGCTCGTCCATTTGCCCGTGTACAGCATGTTGCGGCATTAAGTAGGGTGTGAGGCACGCCACACGGATGTTTGTTGTTAACGGATGTTTGTTGATGAGCAACGAGGTATATTTTGTGTAATTTTTGTGCTCTAATGTTCCAATACTTGTATTTATTTTATGGCATGGTACGTGAGTGGAGAAAGCAAGTGATGTTTGTACCTACTTTTGTTATTCACAGTCCTGATGAAGATTCATATCCGGAGCAAACACTTGGTTAATAGAACAAAATTTTTAAAAACTGCTAAAACACAAAAACTGTATTTTATCTAAAGTATAATAATTACCAACAGCCTGATATTATACAAAACATTGATTGCTGAGATAATTATTTATTGGCATAAGGCATATTTAATTTTTTTGGGCTTCTTTTTGTTAACGTTTTGTCAAGTGCATTTATCTTATTTGTAATAATTTAAATTATTAGCCATCAGTAGTTTATAACTTCTGCAACATGCAATTTTTATGTCCAAAGCTTTTGAATTTCCTAAATTATTTCTGTTTTGTCTTCCTGCAATTGACAATGAGATAAATTAGACCTGCGTTCTGGACTTTTCACTCCTGGAGTATAAATAAATGAAAATAAATCTAGTTAATTTCCTAAATTACTTGTCAATGGTGTTTGAAATTTCAAAGGCATTAGTAGATATATTCGAAATAGGAAATTAAGCATTATTGTATAATACAGTATTAATTTTAATGCACAAGTAAAAGAATATTTACTTCCGCATTGTATTTTTTTAAAATAGTTTGCTACACATGGCACTGATTTATCGAGAAAAAAACTTCCGACAGAAATAAAAATACTTTGTCCTTACGAATGAAAGTGCTCATTTAGGGCCTCTGCACACGAGCGTTGTGTTGACGCGCGTCGTGGAATTACATTGTATCTTATGTAAAACTATACGAGCGCTTTGGCCGTTCCGCATAAGAAACAGTGTTAATCTACGACGCGCGTTATGTACCACGCGTCAAACGTGCGTCAACATAATGCACCTGTGACACAGACCTTATCCTCGCTACTAATTTCGTCCTCCGTCGTATCCCCGCTTTTAAGGGCTTTTGCTTGGCAGTGGTTCTCTACCTTTTGTTTGTACTTCATTTCACCACTAAAAACAGCGGTGGTCACATCGCAAGCCGTCAAGAAGACTTTTGTTTTAAGCTTGAGCTTTTGAAGTGGATTTATTTTTTTAAACACGGAAATTCAGGCGGTCGAAGTAACAAGGGCACATATGCAAAGAAGCTGTTTTGAGAAAAACGGTGTTCAAAGTTTTGTTTGTGTATACAAAGTTTGTGACTTTTGATAATGAGATAATAATAACTGAAATATAAAAAGTAGTTATTCAACTCATGTTATACACATAAAAAGGAAAGGCACAACTCATTCCTTGTTTCAAAACAATAATTTTCATGCATGGGATATTGTGCCCTTTTTACACAGAACAAATTTTAGGCAATAAAATTAAATAAAGGCATCAAATACATTATGTAATATCTTAATACAGAGTGAGTAATAGCTTTTAGAAATATATTAGACCATTCTGCACAACAAGCTTAAATGTTGTGTTTACAACAAAGACAATTTGCTTGACAACAATAAGTACGAGAACATGAAAGAAGAAGTCTCTTCCTTTAAGAACTTAACTTATTTTCTATAAGTTAACATCCTCTTCCTCTAGAAATCAGTATAAACATTTTACATCAACAACTTTCATATGATTTATATCTGGACATAGAGATTTTCCAGTAGTATGTCAAATCCTTGTACATCAGGTATACGCTACAAAGTTTAGAGTATGTGCGAGAACACAGGACAGATACATTGACAATACTAGAAAAAGAATGTAGAAAAATTATTATTTTAGAAAAATAGAAATTAGAAAAAATTCTGTTCCCGAGTTATGGAAAATCAATTTCAACGGTAAATGAACTGAACGGTAAATGAACTTCTCTCGCAACTAGTGAAACGAGGGATCAAGAAAATGTCTGATTTGTTTGTCATATGTTGAGAGGATGTATTAGGAAAGTTTCTCTCCACATGAGATTTCTAAAAAGAACACTACATTCATTCCCCGTAAAAACAGAATGTAAGTAAGCACATTGAATTGTTCAGGGGGTGTTGAAAACGGAGAAAATGGATGCGAAAATGGACTTTTTCTGAAATCCCATAACATTTTCCTCTAAATATATTTTTATTCTTTTCGACAGTGCAATTAAGGCTGCGACTGATACAAGGTCAAAGATGAAAATGAATTTCAAAGTATATTTAAAATCTCACCTGGTGAATATCTATGTGCATGTAATGACGCTCTTCGTCGGGATGTAATCCTTCGATATCATTTCTGTAAGACTCGTCTCCAAACAAGAAATGAGGATAAGAAACAAAGAAAGGAGCACCTGAAAATTAAATACTTAGTTACAGTAACAGAATATACTTGTAGTAATAAATAGCTGAACCCTTGCGCTTACATCTACAAAAGAAAGAACCCAAGCGAAGTTAGAAACAAAAGTAGAACTTAAGTACTAAATGGAATATACAAATTCCCCCAAAATATTGTTTCATGTCGTTCAGGTCGTATTCTCAAAGATTGAAATTCTGTAATCACTGTGTACTGTGAATCAGATTTTAAAATGTATCTGAAAATGTCATTGAAATGTTTTATATTTATTAAGATCTAGACATGTATGTTATAGTGTACTACAGCAGGTAATCCTTCTATCACCTTACTTTAAAAGTGCAATGGAGTGCTTCCATTTACAATCACTGCATTTTTTGTAAAGAGACAAATGTTTCAAATGGCAGCTGGACATTGCGTTTACATACACTCACTAATCTTTGCATTTAAAAATATTCACTCTTCGAATTTGAAAATCCCCTTATCATCGCTTCACTAACTATATCTCATACTCTCACTGCTTGTTCGTTCTAGACTACGTCTTTCTTGAATGTCTTGATTCAATCACAAATAATGAACAAGTGACGGCAAATAAGTGTACTTTATTATTTATGTTTTTATTAAAATTGAGTGATTTACTATAAATCTACATTAATAATAGCAAGCGATATCATTTCATTTTAAGCCAAAATGACAAAATTTGGTTGAGAACAAAGAATATATTTCTCTCTATTTTTCAGTTTGTGTGAAACTACGTATCTGAGAGGTACACAATCAGATTTGTTTGAAAACACTGAAATAATTAATGGAAGTTCATGATTAAAATAACATTAATTAATGTAAATACTACCGTCTGATCTAACATATTTTTCAGTTATACTTATTTCGCATCGCAAGAATCATTTAATTCAAGAAATCTCAATTTGGTTTCACTACTACTGACATGCACTACTCTGTGTTGCATCGTTCCTTACCTTCACGGCAGTGTTCAGTATTGATAACTCCTGATGGGAAACAGCGATCATAATGCGTGTCCTTGCAGTAACATTGGTTCTCGGGTGAATCATTTCCATTGTCGAAAAGATTTTTTGGCGCTCTGAATCGTCTCGCTGGTATGTCATCCCAAACCTGCAATGACCATCAGAACTGTGATAAAATAATGAAAATGGATTGTCAGGAAGTGCAAATATTTGATCTCGCCCGGAACCGGGCCCGAGAAGTTCTGTTAGCCAGATACGACTGAGCTACAGAATCAAATGTTGCAAGTGTGACAACTTAAGAATTTGATTTCTTATTTGTAAAATAAACAATAGAAACTTTTCACTGAAATAACAAAAGTCAGGGAATAGCAATATGCAAATGTGGAGATGATAGTAGTATTGTGTACAAACGTTATAAAAGGGCGATGCATTGATAGAGCTTTCATATATACTCAAGTGGTTAATGTGAAAAGATTTCTGACGTGATTGTGACTGCACGATGGGAAAAGACTACGACATGCCTCCTCTAACAAGTAATATATTATTTTTAGTGCTCGGAAGAGTCTCTACTTATACGAAAATATCTCGTAGTATAGAAACATAAAGAAGAAAAGATCGGTAACTTATTGTTTGTCCCGGCTGGGGCACTACCTTGCTATTGGGAGATACCTGGTAATTGAAAACCCCGCCAGCCGACGGTAGGTTGGCGCTGGATCTCGCCATCGAACGTGGAAAGATCATCGCCACCTTCCGCGATAAAAAACATTACAATTTCGGGACTAATGACATAAACTGTTTACTCTCCCACAATCACTAATCTATCAGGCGAATCCCGAAGCAGTACCCTAACAAACGGGCCATGGACCACGTGCAATTTTTTCTCCCTGTATTTTGTCCTATCCTCTCCCCCTCACAAACACGCACACAGACGTATACATAAACGGACACACGTCCACTACTCTACCACATATGTCGGCAGACCATTCAGGGCCTTCGAACTTGCCCCGGCAAGGGGTGCCCCACTGGCAGGAGATACCTGATTGGGAAAATCCCCGCAAGGCGACATATTCTGTGCTGTATCTCCCCATCCAGCGGGGAATGATCACCACCACCTCCCGCGACAAAACCAAGCACTCCACTTACAGGACAAATGACATGCCACGAACCGCCGGCACGCCCTGCTAGGGGGTAGACCTGGTTGAGGAAAAATCCTCGCAATCCGACATAGTCGACTCCGGATCTCATCGCGTAGCGAGGGAAGATCACCGCCAACATGCACCGCCCTTACGGGAATGTGACTTCAGCCGTTGCCGTGCCAACAACCCCTAACCCACCGTGACGTCCTTCTCGTAGACGACGGGCACGCGTCGGCACGCCTCGCGGTGGTAGATCTGCAGCGTGGCGCCGGGCTGCACGGCGGGCGGCGGGAAGCGCGCGCCGTCGCTGCCGTCCACGCGGTTGCACTCCTTCGTGCTGTAGAAGTCCATGAACTCCAGCCCGTTGAAGCGCGTGATCTCGCCCAGCCGGCCCACGTCCTCCACGCCCGTGAACACCGTCAGCGTGTCCGGGCTGGTGCCGTTCGCCTGCGCAAAGCCACCCAACACAATTACACGACAAACGATTTGCATCGCGGAAATTGTTTTCAAATGATTTGTGGAATGCAATAGACAAACAAGTTGTTTCGATACAGAAACAAATCAGTAAGTGAAGAAACCAGGTGATTATAAGTTATAATTATCTACTGTTATTATTGACTTAACATGTTAATGTAAAACTACTCTTAACCATCGGTCGTTAAGGAACTCTCCGTCCGTTAAGAACATTTCAAACAATTGAGTTGCACCAAACGGTGCCTCATGAGGACACTTATTTCAAGAAATGGTATTTATCTACATGTTGTTCTTTTCTTGTAAGAAGATGATATTGCTGAAAGTATTGAACCACACACGGCCAATTATGTTAAAAGCCTTTGTTGCTAATATACCTCGGCTCTTGCTTAGGAATACAAACTTCAATCGCGTCTATTATTTGTTGTTAATCGATCTAATGACGTTAAAATGCGTGATCTCCTCACGTGCTCCACGCCTGTGAACACCGTCAGCGTGTCGGGGCTGACGCCGTTCGCCTGAGCAGCGCCATCCAACAGAATTACATGACATATCTCCATCGCGGAAGTTGTTTTCAAATGTTTCGTGAAATGCAATAGACCAAACAAATTTTTTTGAAACAGAAACAAATCACTAAGTGAAGAAACCAGGTGATTATAAGTTATAATGATGTACTGTTATTATTGACTTAACAGACTAATGCAAAACCACTCGGCGACAGTTAAGGATTTAAAACTTTGCCGTCCGTTAAAGGCAATTGAAACAAATGAATTGCAGCGAACGATGCCATATGAGAACACTTATTTTAAGAAATAGTATTTGTTATTTATATCATTTTCTTTCATAATAATGATATTGCGAAAAGTATTGAACCACACGTGGCCGATAACACGAATAAAAGTCTCGATTGCTAATTTACCGCGACTCTCGCCTGGGAATACAAACTTCGAGCGCCCGTGAACACGTCATCGTGTTTAGGCTGGGGCCATTTGCCTGCACATCGCACCGTCCAGAATTACAAACAAGAAGATTTGCATAGCCGAGATCTTTTCAAATGTTTTATGGTGTGCAATAGAAAAATGGTTATTGAAAGAGAAACAACTCAGAAAGTGAAGGTACCAGGTGGAATTATAATCTGTAATACAGTACCGTTATTATTGACTTAACAGATTAATAGAAAACCACTCTTATCTGCGGGCGTCCGTTACTCCGTCATTCTTTAAAAAAATTTTTTAACAATTTAGATGTAGCGAAAGATAGAATATGAGTACTCTTAATTCATAAAACGGCATTTCTTGTTCGTATGATTTTTTTCTTATAATAAGATAGTATTGTTAGACAAGTATTGGATGCCATGCGACTAATACCAATTAAAGGGCTTCGTTATAATCTTTGTCTATCGTATCGGTTTTGACATTTAAGCTGCATTTTTTATTTACTGTTTATCGTAGGTTATACCACGAGTGCTTTGGCACGAGTGGTATTTAATAGGACTATTCCACGAATGAAATTATATTCATCAGAGTTCCAAGCTGCGCCAAATATTGAAAATATGCTAAAATCAATGAGGTTATGTTATAGTACATAAGCAATTTATTGGACACAGACATAGCTATCGATGTATACCGCCTCCTACGATAGATGAGTCACAGTTTATGATGGGCCAGGAGAGAGAAACTGTAAGAAAAATCGGATAGAAAAAGTGATAAACTTTTTGAGATACACCGCCCTGATTGGGGCATTTTGTATGTGTAGTTAAACACTATTGATTTTAATTTCACGACTGGAATAGTCGAAATAACGACGTTAATAACTAGTACAGAATGTGTAAGCGTGATTCGTTGTCTGGATATAAATAGAAAAACTTCAAATTATAAAAAAATAATATAAACATTAGTTTTATTTAGAAAATAATTAGAGTCAGATACATGATTTGAGAGGCCGAATGTTTTGATTGGCAGACTTGCGAAATAAGTCACGAACAATTGCTGCAGTAGGGAGGGTGATATTACAAATCAACAAAAATTAGTATTTCCGATGTGATTTAGAATATTTTCAAAAAAGGTCGCCTTCGCAAGAAAAACTTTATTCAAACAAACTCATTTGGACAGCCAGTAGTAAAAGCGTTCTTTCAGGGTATGCGTAGTGGTCTAAAAGTTCAATTTCTCTACTGCAATTTTTTAAACGTTTCCTCTCAACTTTGCCAAGCAAATCAAAATGTCACTTGTCTTCACGATGGAATATGACATGGAATCTCGTGTTTTTCTCAGTCCGCCGCTAGATATCCCATGATCACGACTGTATCAAGCAGTGATGCGGCTTCTAGCGGCACGACTGAGAAAAGCAGCGAAATTCCGTGACATATCCCGTCGTGGAGACGGGCCTTGAGAGACAAAGTTAGAAAAATCGCAGTATAGCACTAGTGATAAAAGAGAGATGATGCTCAAATGTTCAGATAAATTTGTGAACGCAACAAAGAAAACAAAATACTTCAGCTGACCCTTATCAGCTACTACTGACCTTAATGAATCCTAAGTGATTTGAATACTTCAAATGAAAGTCAGAGAGGCTGTCTAAAAAAATAGTACACCACGCAGTTGAAAAAGTCATTTTATTTGCTCACAGGATGGCGCCACTCGGCGTATCGAACTCGTGTCGCAACCTTTCCTATTTGAAAAAAAAAATTGTCACTTGCACCATTCGTATCACAAACAACTATTTTCTTCTTTTTAACCCAATCATGCGACATCGTTGGGGGTAAGGACGTTCAAATTTATCGTCAAAGACATCAAAAGTTAATTGAGCATTCCTCACCGACTGGATGATGCCCGCCTTGATCTTGCCCTGCTTGAGCTCGACGAAGGCCTTGACGGCGTCGCTGTAGCCCCAGAACCACTGCTGGGCGGTCCGCGTGACAATGGCCCTGGGCCGCATGAGGTTCACGAACGACCACAGAGGCAGCCGCTCCAGGTAGCTGTAGCGCCTCGCCACGTAGTTCATGCTCTGAGCAAAAAAAGTCAACCCCGCCGTGGAGGCAGTGTATACTTCGGTTTTTCTTTCTTGGCGCACGGGGGGGGGTGTCAATAAAATGGAATATCTCACGGTATTTCGCGTCGTTCTCTGTTGTGCCAGGAGTCGCATGATCGCCAGCACTGCTACATACAGTCGCGATCATACGTTTCCTAGCGGCGCAATCAAGAACGACGCAAAATCCCGTGAGATATTCCATTTGATTGACACACCACCATGCGCCACGAAAGAAAAACCGAAGTATAAGTGGGCAATTTATTGTTATTCGCATACCATTTATATTAGTTTACGTGTAAGAAATGCATAAATTTCACTCTGCAATACTAGTGCAGGCCCTGGAGGCTTAGCTCATTGGTCAGCGTGCTCGCTTTCCATGACGCGACCCTGGGTTCGATTCTCTTTCGGGCAAAATTATAGAGTGCGTTTTCCTTGCAATGCCCCAGTATATGTTGCTGTGTGACGATGAGAAAATTCATTTCTTAGGATGAGAAGACCAGAATACGGCGTGGGGATGTCTTCATGCTAACTACATATGACTTCCTTAACTCGTGGCCGCGAGGCTGGGATGCTGCTGGTACGCCATGGCCCGTACAGGGGTCAACGCGCCAAGTACAAAAAGTGTTAGTATACTCTGAAACGATTTTTGAAGTTTAAAATCCATTGTGGTTTTCGTTCAGGTTTCATGACATTCTCACAGAAAATGATAATAAGAGAATTTCCTGTTTGGGTTAGGACTAAAGAGAATCTCTTGACCCCTTTTTGTTTTGAAAGGTAGTCACAAATGCATCACGTACAGTTTATTCCGTTGTAATAATAATAATAAACTATTTTCTTTTTGGTCTAGAATGAAATTTAGATTTAATTCTCCAAATGACAGTACTCTCATACTTCCAGACCGCCTGATTCCGAGTTTTCTCAGGGTTTGTGTTCCATTTCCATTGTTACTGAACTGCAATCACTGATCGACAACGATATTTACAGCTCTATGTCATATTTGTGTAACTTTCCTGGTCTATGGAGAAAGTAAGTCGAGATGTTTTCAGTTTGGGGTCTGGATATTGTTCAGTGATTTAATAAGAGGCTTAATTTTATCATCAGATAACGGGATTTTTTTAACGTATGGAGGGATATTATATTTACCCCACGTTGTCCCAGAGGATTATTGCGAAAGGCAACATTCCGACAGATAGAGCAAACGAATACAGTATTTATCCAATTGGTCTGTAAGTCATCGTAATATGTGCCTCTTTCCTAGTTGATACATTACCCCTGCAGAACTAGGGGGTATGCGATGCAATGCAGCAACAATATTCGGTGTGAAGTCGCAATTTGAAAGCCAGGATTCGAATCTCGTAATTCCCAAGCCAATTTTCTTCCTTGACATGTTTTCCTTGATTAGAGCAACGTAACTATGTAGGTAAATATGCTATCAGTTTGATTTTCATTAAAGCCTCGGCATTCTCGAAAATTTCAAATTTTGTAAGGTATTCCACATTGTTATTATTGTTGGTGCCAAGAACAAAATTGAAAAACTGTCATGGAAGCTCCACCATAAAACAACTAAAATTTTAAATATTATTGCCATTACATTCATATCAACAAGATGTATCAAATTTCAGCAAGGAACACAAAAAATCTTACATTGTAGTAAAACATGTGTTACTTACAATATATAATAAGTGAAGGCTTGATATGTTGTCTGACATTTTTCCCTCTGATAATTCAGGAACGAACTGATACGTTCTTTGTTCGTTGTAAGAGACGGTTCCATTAGGGTGAAATACATCGTTGACTCGGTGAGTTAACTCCCTGTACAAAAATGTAAAACCAAAAAGAATATTATTTAAGAAATTATGAAGAATGTTACACAAATGATAAAATGAAATTATTTTGTGAGAAACCATGCCTATGAGTAACTGTCTCATGACAGGGAGTAAAACTTCTAATCACGTAGTTCTAGACAAATGAATGTATCCGTAACAAATAATTTTAATAAAATTATAGTTACAAAATTATTACCTGTATTACGTTTGTTTATTTAATTAATTTATTTTAGATCGCTGTGAAACTTCTTTGTCATAAGCGATCAAAATCTATTTTACAATTTTACATAATAAAATTTACATTTTTGTTTACAATGACATATTTAACATTATCTCTAAACAATATAAAACATTCAACAATGATTACATTCAATATTACAGGCATGTAAATTCTTTGTTAACAAATAAGGAACTATTATGTGTGTGTGTGTATATATATATATATATATATATATATATATATATATATATATATATATATATACACAGGGTGAGTCACGTAACTTTAGCACCTCCTGTAACTTTTGAACGGTTGAAGTTATTGCAATGCAGTTTTCACGAAAGTGCATGAGGGAAAGAGGCTAATTGATACGTGCATTAATTTCTATTTTATCACTTGTATTTTACGAGATTTTTTAGGTAACTTTGTTTTTTCAAATGGAACTATACATGTTTTTTCAGTCCACCATGACGAGCGTAAAAAGACAAATCCAATGATGTACATATTGTCATATGTTAGATAAGAATTTTTTTGATTAATTTTGATTTTTGCGACCGGGGTTTAACGGACGTTTTGAATAGTCCACCACACAAGGTCATGCAGCGCTCCACCAGCACACGTGCGCCCGGCGAAGGGAAGGGAAGGGGAGGGATCTTATTTGAAAATACAAAACATAGTATTCCAAGTATTCACAAAACCATTGCAGTTTTTTCCTGAACTGTGCTTTCCATCCTTCGGCATTTTCACATTTTCGTCTTTCTTTGATTGAAGGAATTAAAGGATGGAAAATAAGGATTTGTCATAAGTTTGTATTGTAATAAAATTGTTTATAACTTCAACTCCATTTAATGGGATTTCATAAGATACGTAGTAATGGGATCTTGAAACAAAGCACAATAAGAATAAATAATTAAAACTGTACAAAAATATATTGTATATTTTGAGCAAACAATTTCAATGTTAATACGAATATAATAACTTAGGGATAGAAATAATCTTATTTCAATAAATACTACTTAAGACAAATCCGTATTTTCAATCCCTAAGAAACCCAAATTACTGAAAATGGATTAAGATGAAAAGGAGAGTTCAGGAAAAAGTGCAACAGTTTTGTGAATATTTTTCGTATCCTCAAGTACTTAAATCCCTTCCCTTCCCCGACCCCGCGTTTGCTGGGGAGCGCTGCGTGACCTTGTGGGGCTGACAGTTACAATGAAAATATCCGTTAAACACTAGTCGCAAAAAATCACAATTACTCAAAAAAATGCTTATCTAACATATGACAATATTTATATCTTTGGATTCGTCTTTTTACGCTTGTCATGATAGACTGAAAAAATATGTATAGTCCCATTTAAAATAACAAAGTTACCTCAAATATCTCGTAAAATAAAAGTGATAAAAGAGAAATCAATACACATATCAATTAGCCCCATTCCCTCATGCACTTTCGTGAAAACTGCATTGCAATATCTTCAACCGTTCAAAAGTTACAGGAGGTGCTAAAGTTACGTGACTCACCCTGTATATATATATATATATATATATATATATATATATATATATATATATATATATATATATATATAATTTTGTGTCACATAGGAATTTAATAATTTTTTGACTGAAGTAGAATTTAATAAAGAACGGATATCCGAATCAAATTGTAAGTTTTTTCTGAAATCATTAGTGAAAGGCCGTTCCACTAATAAATGGGATGTAGACTAATATATAAGAGAAAAAAATAACACCTACAGTTTAAAACAAATATAAAAATGCATTAGATGTAGTTATACAAAGGGACAAAATAATATTGTTTGAACTCAGACATTTCTGTCCTTGTAGATAAATATTATAAAGCTCTCTTCAGAAGCGTACAGAAGGGAAAACATTTTGAATGCACGTATAAATAAAACATTTTCCCAGAGCCAGATATGAGGTTGAATGCAATTATCACTCTTCCTCAGAATTGAGAGAGAGAGTCAATTGAGGGAACGTCAATACATTAAGCTGATTATTTCGCCTATAGAAGTCTATCCAGCAAATGTTATCTCACGTTGAAATATGTTTGTCTCCATAAACTACATCATTCATCAGGAATTCAAACGTAAAGTTAAAACAACCGTCTCCAGTCGAAAAACTAGTTTTAAAAAAATATTTTTTTTCGGTCTATCTGAGGTTTTCTATTTTACATTATGTCATTTTTGATTTTGTGCCAGTTTGTAATAAAGAACCAAACTTGTTGCTCAATAAAGCAAAAAACAACAACACAAAGGGAGGGGGTAAAGTTCTCTAATGTCAGTGACATAGAGGGGCTATTCGTAAACAACTATTTAGTGAAGATCGTATTGCTCTCGCGCTTAGAATCAAGAGGCAAGAGTGGTTCCCGTGCGCTACGAATTCTTGCATTTCAGATGAAACAACGAAGTCTAAAATAAATAAAAAAGAACAAGTAGTTATTTCGATCATCCGAACAGGACACTGTAAATTGAGTTATATTCACCTATTTAACAAAATCCCCCCTCCTACCTGTAAATACTGCTTAACAACTTAACTCCATTTAATATATACCATATATTTAACCAGTGTCCTTATTACAGTACCCTCCAACAGCAGTTTTTACAGAAAGACGTATTTGAATCAATTTTGGAATCCCATGAATATCAGGAAGAAATCACACAATTTTGTAAAGAATCTGAAATCTTTAGTGGTATCTAAATAACTATAAGTACTATGGTAAATATAATAATTATGAAAAACATAAATGTATACTACTACTGCTGTAAAGAGATGTAAATTGCAATTTTAGCTAATGACCCTCGTTGTCAATACGACAATAAATAAACCCCAAAAAATGACTAATTGTGATTTATTGTGAATATTAATGTAATTGTTGTTGTACTTAATATTGTGACCAACCCCTTGTCATGATATCTCTAAAAATTATCCAGAAACTTTAGAAACTTTCGAAATTGAAGAGGTTTTAATGAACATTGGATCCGCGAAAATCCAGGAAACATGGATTCTGGCTAAACCATGTAATAGAGGATTTTTTTCTAATTTTTTTTTCTAGCAACTGCATTTATCCACTCTCTCGTTATCAGGGCCCTGTTAAAAGAGTTTTTCTGCCGAAAATTCGCCATTTTTTTCGCGCAGCATTACATAACTTTCTCTATACTCCGTAGTGAGGGCGTAAAAATTAACCACCGTTTTCTCTTCAATTAGATGAACAAGTCGACAGATCGACAAGTTGCAGTCGACTCCGGTTATAATTAACGTCTGGTGACTAACCTTTGTTGTTCACTATATCCGATGATGTCAAAGTTAAATAGAATTTTTCCACAATGATTGATTTTATTAATATAGAGATACCAAAAATACATCAACAGCAGGAACTGAAAATTTCAATATTTTCATTTGTCCTTAAAACGTCAATTATTTTAAATTGTTTGCTTCGTTCATTTATCATTAAATGTATCTACATCCTTCTCCAGAATTCGTACACTCTCCGTACTTGATTCTGCATTGACCTCTGTCTCAGTATCGTAATGCAGTCTTGGCAACCTCTAATGCCTCTTACACTGTTGGAACACCGTCTCGCTCTCCGAAAGCCCTTTCACTCGCTTAGTAACATACGAAATCCTTTCGGTAGCGGGATGGCGCAAGCGACTAATGAAACTGATTGATTTTCCGCGCGGCGCGGGGGGGGGGGGCGCTAAGCTGTGGGAGTTATGACAGATGCGCGCTTCCCGTCACCTACGTAGAACACAACGGGCTTTGTCCCAAGAAATACTGGACAAAATTTGAAACTGAAACAAGCATTCGCCGTCGTCGCCGTCACATATAGCCCACGCAGGACATGGCCTTCGTTTCTGCAGTGAAAATGAGCGACACAAGGTCTTCAGTAAGGCCCCCATTTCCAGATCCGCTACCTTCACCTTAGGGAAGACGTCTGCGATTATGACCTTTGGCCGACGAAATTTTTTCCAAGTTGCCTGGTGTTGGAATACATGTTGTATGTGGCTCTGAGGCGATATGTTGTTTTCCAGGGCATTGTATTTTCTACGTTCACTACAGTCAGGGTTCAGGTTCAGTACAACCGAATCTTATGCTTTTGTAACGTAAGTGAAACGGGACCAGTGGCTTAGGTTCACTATAACCGGAGGTTCACTATGTCCGAGTTCAGAATAACTGGAGTCGACTGATTTTCTGTACAATATTTGTTTGACAATTTCTCTTCTTCTTTAGTGTCCACAAGGTAAGGCTTATTGTAAGTCGGGCTCTGAAGTAAGTTCTAAGTATTGCCGAAAAATGAATCTCCTTTTTTGGATAAGATGAAGAAAAATGCAAATTTGTGAACTGATGGAATTGGGGTGAAAAATTACATCAGCCGTGTATCACGCGTGTACCTGTAATCGCACCCGATTTTAGATCGTCAGAACCGGAACCCGCCAGGAGTCCCACCGGGAGAGATGGCCCAGTGCATCAACCTCATGTCACTACAGTCCCTCTGACCGGGAGGTCCTAGGTTCGATTCCCGACGACGGCAGGATATTCGACACTATAGCTTGTCAGCTAGGTCGAATTCAGTCGCTGTCTGGAGGAGAATTCTGGCGGCCGGCTGCTCTGATCGGTAGTTTTCCGTGGTTTCTCCGATCAACACCAGGCATGTGCCGGAGCAGTACCCTAACAAACAGGCCACGGACCGCGCGCGATCTTTCCTCCCTCTTCCTTGTCCTATCCTCTCATCTTACACACACACTTACACTAACATGCACTACATTACCACACATGCCGGGAGACCGGTCGGGAGCTTACAGCTTGTCCCGGCTGGGGCGGTGCCCCGCTGATGGAAGGTACCTGGTTGAGGGGTAAAACCTCGGTAGTCAACGGTAGGTCGGCGCCGGATCTCGCCATCCAACGGGGAAAAGATCATAGCCACCGCCCGAGAGAACACACACTACACTTACGGGACTAATGACCTAAGTAATTGACGCGCCCGAAAACACGAATCAATCAATCAATCAAAAGCCAGGCGTCCATCAGAATTGCAGTCCACTCGCCGTTACAAAATGAAGCCAATTGCCTTCCGAGTCTTCAACAGCACTTTATTTTGGAAATTGAAGTTGGAAGATTAAGTTGCGATGATATGCAGCTGGTGTCGAAATCGAAAAAGAACCACTTTCTGTGGGAACCTATGCTTCTGAGATCAAAACTGTAAACGAATCATTTATCGCTAAGGTTATGAGGAGCGTGCTGGAGTGTCGTTTCAACAATTTAAGTAGTGTAGTTAGTAGAAAAACAAGTCGCTTGTAAATTTGAATGGTTATGTAAAACGTAAAAATTCTAACTTCTAAGTTTTGCGCCAAACTTAAATGTGTTCTGTAATTAACTGATTAATGCATTTATTTTATAAATAGATTTTTCTATGAAGATATTCCAGATCAAGCTACTGTCATCTCTGAGTGGTCTGATTCCGTATCATTTTGTAAGCGAAAATCACAGTAGACGAAAAACAGAAACATTTCTGACATCTCTCACCGTTCTAAGGGCATTGTGTATTATTTTGCAGTACTCATGTTAATGTAAGTAATATGCGTAAATGTCCACTGCCGGTCAAAAGTTTTTGGACACGGCGCGCTGTATTTAGCCTTGCTAGTGCAACCCAAATCCAGGGCACTGACACAGTTTATCTTGTGTAGATCTCAGGGTCTTTGACTCAGTTTATCTTGGGTAGATAAACATTACTTAGGGATCCTTATGTCCCCACACAAGAGTATTCATTGATGCAAAGTGTTCGGTGTCTGGGAAATTCACAGTTTGTCGTGTGCTACGAAGTTCGGATTGTCGGTTCGTAGTGTTTCGGAAATGAAAAAAAACAGTTGTTTTTTTTAAAAAAATTATTAAAGCTATTTTTGTTAATGAGAAACTCATGAAAAAGATTCCACGAATCGTCAAGAAAGTTATTCGGGCGTGCCTTTTTTTATGAAAAGACAGTTTCAGAAATTTGTTTGTTTTTTTAGTTAAAATGTTTCCGTTTCTTGTAAATATTCATATTTTGGCGTAAGATGTGTGCATAATATAATAAGTATATAAAATTATTGCCCAGTGCATAAATGTATTATTACTCTCTCACTCAATTTTCGTCAAAAATTTGAAATTATTAGTAGCGCCCAAGAACTTTTGACCGGCAGTGCACTATGTAAACATATGTGACACTTGCATTGCAATATTGAAAATCATTGTCACATTATGAAACCAGCGTTCTACACCAAATGTAGTCTACGTAAAAGCATGACAAAGAATAAAGTTGTGAATGATATTTTCATTCAGCATTTGTATATCAAAGGCGTCTGGCCGCACTTGTCTAGTAAATGTATGTGTAGTTGACCCTAGCTATCTTCTCCAAGAAGACATTAAGCAATAGTAAGCGCGATAATATGAATATCCTATTGCTACTTAATGAATAAAAAAAGTTATATTCTTTTGGCAGATTCTCAGGAATAAGAAGTAAAGGCAAAGATTTTTGTGATTATACTCACTATAATAATAATAATATAATAATAATAATAATAATAATAATAATAATAATAATAATAATGAATATTATTAACCCTGGCTGATGTTGCCGTCATCCCGTAAGTCTTGTATTTGGGTTTCATCACGTTGAAGTTTTTATAATGATCACATTTTTTTCAATAATTGTTAGTCATTGTCTACGAACACAGAATTAAGACACGCTTTTCTCCGAATATAACGCCAAACTGATTCGAAATCGTAGCCGACATATTGCAAAGCTAAAGCCGCAGGAAACGACATGTAACACTACCATTTGTCTTTGCAACTGCACTATCCCTCTCATATTGCATTGCTATCTTTGTGTAAAGGATTGCCTCAATGTTCTATCATGCGTTTGTCGCGTGTGCAGATGGCGCTAAATCTTTCGTGACGCGATGTAGCTCAGCAAGGCACTTATCGAGGTCAAAGCGGGAGTGGTCGCTTTTCAGAGAATCCCCTCTGCCCTAGCAGACGTATCCTTTAGAATTAATTGATTAATTCTTTCGTGAATCCGGGAGCATTAACTGCTATGGTGATTTTTTCTGTAAAGTTAGTACATGTTTTATCACGAAAGACGGCGGTGTTCTTCCCCCGCTGAGTGGTGAGATCCGACGCTCTCCTACAACAGTGTTGTCAAAGTCGATGCCACGAGCGGGAGCCCGTGGCACGAGTGCCACGATGAAATCGCCCCTCCACGCAGTTCACCACCCCGCCACCAGAGACAACGCCATCCCTATTGTAAAACGGCGGGGTTACTAATAGTTTCCTCTGCAGACGCTAGTGGCGCAGAGAAGCTCGTGGCATGCTACAGTGTCACGACGCGTGCCACAACCACCAGTAGAAGACCTACAACTTGATCTTCGGAGGTTTTCCCCATCCATGCATCTCCTACAAGCTGACTACCACCCAACTAGGAACAAACTGTTAAGATATCGACTCTTCTCCTCAGCTGTGCGGAATTGTAGTGCTTGTAAATGTAGATGTATACGTAAGGGGTGATTATTGGACGAGGAAGAGAAAGGAAGGATTGCGCGCAGTCCGTGGCCCGTTTGTTAGGGTACTGCTCCGGCATTCGCCTGGTATTGATCGGAGAAACCACTAAAATCTACCGATCTGAGCAGTCGGCCGTTAGATTTCTCCTCCAATAGCAGCTGAACTCAACCTAGCAAACTAGCTAGTGTCGAGAATCTTCGCAGTTGGAACTCAAACCCTAGGACCTCCCATACAGAGGCACTGTTTCGACATCAGTTGATGCCGTCAGGCACCACAGCCGGATTAGACTTTGGCAATATTTTGAAACAAAGAAGGAAGAAAATGACTTCTTTTCGAAATGCTATTCTTATATTTTGGCGAGTTCGTTTGCATCAAGAATAAGATGCCCTTCGAGCTGAAACCGATGCTCACCAGGAGTTAGTACAAGTTTCTAGCAAGTGTAAGCTACTGCAGAAGTTTCACAGTTGCTACACTCCCACCTTCGATAGACAGGGTCCAGTAATGAAGATACTCGAGCGGCTAGACAAGGAATGTAGTGGCGGTTTCCCAGGGGAGGGATTGGAGAAATGTCCTCATCTCACATATTATTATTCTAAATGTACATATCAAAAACAGTTGTATTCGGAGGGGGGTTGAGGTAAAAGGTATCATTTCTACATTACAAAGTTCATAGCTACGGGGATTATTTTTGATCAGGTTTAAACTGCGATTTTAATCGATGCGTTAACTCTTTAAACCACTCGTAGAGCCATCTCCTTGTTTTTTCCTCCTTTCCTGGGTTAAGGATTGATTGATTGTTAGTGATTCCGGCGCGTCAACTACTATGGTCATTAGTTCCGAAGTGCATGCCTTTTTAGTTGCTCGGGAGGTGGTGGTTGTCTTCCCCCGTTGGATGGCGAGATCCGGTACCGACCTACCGTCAGTTAGTAAGGTTTTCCCCAACCAGGTATTTCCCACCGGCGCACAGTGGTCTATTTTGCTCATTTACGGGGTTATTTGTCTTGAAACGAAAGTTGCTGAAACTTTGATGTATCTATTCAGGATTGTGAACAGAAGCTCGAATTGTTCGAAAAAGTATGAATAGTCGATATTCTGAGAAGCGTAGAGCGATAAAGCTTCTTGAAACTCAACGTATATTGTGGAGCGCGTTCAGTCGAGAGTGGACGTCGATCGGAAGATTGTGTTCCAAGTGTACTTACACGTGTCTATAATATATTGTTGTGAACATTTTTGTGTCAATATGGCATCAAGTTCCTGAGGTACGTTATTCTTTATATTTAAAGTGAATTTAACGTTTTATAAATACAGAATTTATTTTCTAAAGTATTAGAGAAAAAATGAACATTTATAACTTTTATACGGAATTGATTTGAGTAGAACAAAACTGTTACACGTTGTAACATTACAGGTATTTAAATAATATAGAGTATTTATCTACCTTTACATTGGCACTAATTTTAAAGTGCGGAAACCTGCGCAACCTGCATTATTTAATTTTCTTTCTCGGTAGGTGCACCGCTGGGAGTGACGCGACTTCAATTGCATGAAATTCTTTAACGCGAAAGTCTCATTTCCCGAGCGAATACAACATGTGTGAGGAAGCTTATTGTACATTTCGTTTTATCAAGAATACTAAATATTCCAGAAGAGGTTATTACCAGTAAAATCAATTTCTTTACCATTATTATTGTACGTCGTTGGAATGCAAGCGGAAGACGTAAGGAAAATTTTTGAAGCACAATAACGATTGGCTAAAAGAAAAAATGACTTTTCTTCCACAACATAAAAGTGACTTAAAATCCATAAGTCATAAAAAACAACGAGAATTTGACACTAAGTGCTAGGACAAAGAGAAGGCGCACAAAAAACTTAGCAATACAAACGATTTTTACAAAACAAGGCAAACGAAATGTTCATTCTTTGAGAACAATAAAGCGCTTAAACTTGCCAAAGAAAAATGTTCAGCGTTACACTCCAGAAGAAGCCCTGGCATTAATTGTAGATGCAAAATTGAGCAAATCACAAAATACTCGATTAAGAAAAAGTGCGAAAGAGAGAAATTGTGACATATACCCGGCCTACAACAATGTGTTAAAAGTAAAACAGCAGAGCTACCTCAAAGATATATTTATTTCGGAAACAAAAGCTGAAGTTAAATTACAAAGTCTACTCGATCATACCGCACATCGTTTATGCTTAGTACAGAACGCAGTTCTCAGTACAGTTGTGAGTGAGCGCAATAATTCCAATTTGGAAATCCTATACAAATGGGGTTTTGATGGAAGTTCCTGCCACTCAAAATATAAACAAAAATTTCTTGAAAGCACAAATTCTACTGATTCTGATTTGTTGTTAACATCAACTGTTCCTTTAAAAATGACAACAAAACACTGAGAATGTCGAACAAATAATGTGGCAAAATCCTCGCTGTTCGTCTACAAGATTTTGCATGCCAATTAAATTTCAGTTTGTGAAAGAAACTCATGATGTCATTGCTCAGGAGAATGAATACATAGAAAGACAAATATCAGCATTGAAGCGAACTTGCATTACAACTAATGGAAAGGAAATTAATGTGTATCATTCATTGCTGAAGACCATGCTGGATGGCAAAAATAGCCAACACACAAGCAGGAAATCCATCTACCCAGAATTGCTACATTTGCCATGCGACTGCAGCGAGGTGAACGATATAAGCGCTGTTTTGCAAATGCCTTGCAACACAAGCACATTTTTATATGGATTGTCCTTATTACATGAACACATTCGATTTTTTGAATGCATGTTGCATATATCGTATAGATTAAGTTTTAAAACTTGGCAAGTTCGTAGGCATGAAAACAAAGCTGCATTTGAAGAAAGGAAAAAGCACATTATTACAAAATTTCGACAGGAAACTTGTTTACTGGTGGATATTGTGAAACAGGGTACCGGGCTTACTAATTATGGAACCATAGCTAGACTCGAAAAGGAGGATCCGAAAAAAGCGGCAGAAATCACTGGCGTTAATGAAAAGTTAATATCACGGTTTTTGGTAATTTTACAAGCCATGTCTTGCGGTTACGAGTTAAACACTGAAGAGTTTAAAAAGTACGCTAACGAATCAGCAGAAATTTTTGTGGAACATTATGCATGGTTCAAAATGCCAGTAAGAATTCACAAAATATGAATTCATGGAGCTGACGTTATGGAAACACTTTGCTTCCTATAGGCCAGTTCAGCGAGGAAGCATTAGAAGCAAGGCACAAAAAATGTTGCTACTTTCGCGAACACAATACTCGCAAAAATAGTCGGCAAAGAAATATGGAAGACCTCCATGCGCTCTTGGTATCTTCTGATCCACTTATTTCTACTATCAGAAATTTACCTAAAAGAAGAATAAATAAATTGCCACAGCAAGTCATCAACATATTGAAAGTGGCTGCACATCCCCCAGAATTGCCAGGAGTTCACCAGAAGACTCATCCTAGAGCCAAAATGAAGATTCTTCAGAGAGTGATTTTGAAGAATAAGTCATACAAGTGCTAGTTTTTTATTTCCTTTTTGTCATGTAAGAGCTTGTTTTTTATTAGCTTTTCTATATTATACTCGTATGTAACTTGAAATATCAAACATTTTATTATTCTGATTTAAATAGAGAGTACTAAATGTCTGTTCTCATTTGGTCGCAATAATAGTGTTAAAACGAATACAGGATCTTATATAAACTACCCAACTATAGATTTGAGTGTTAAAATACTCAAAAGCATATACATTTAACAATGCAAATGTTATTTAGTGGATTTCAATTCCAAAAGAGAAATGTCCCCGTAAATGTTCAAATTGGACCACAGTGCGGCGGGGCACCGCCCCAGTCGGGACAAGCTCTAAGCTCTCGACCGAGCATATTGTAGTGCATGTTAGTGTAGTGTGTGTATGGGGGAAGAAGATAGGACAAGGAAGAATAAGGAAAGATCACGCGCGGTCTGTGATCCATTTGTTAGGGTACTGCTCCGGATTTCGCCTGGTGTTTATCGAAGAAATTACGGAAAACTACCGATCAGAGCAGCCGGCAGCTATAATTCTCCTCCAGACAGCGACTGAATTCGATCGAGCACATAAGCTAGTGTCAAAAATCTTGCCACCGTCGGGACTCGAACCTAGGACCTTCCGGTCAGAGGGGTTGTAGTGACATCCTGGGGTAATCGTCAATTTCAGATTTCCTGGGGCAGCAGGATGAAATATTTGTAATGGCTCCGTACGGGTTGATGAAAAGTTTCTCCCCTGATTGAATGATTGATGATTGATTATTATTGATGATTGATAGTGATTAATGATCCATCAATGATTTTTCAACTAAATCAACGTGTCCCGGCGCGTTATGGTGCAATGCGTGGAGGGCAGAGGCGGCTGCACATTGTAATCTTACAACGTGGGCTGGTGGAACCCCGGGGGGACGCGCAAATCGTGTTTCATTTGAAGTATTTTACTGTATTTCATTCATTCTTTTCCGTAAGAAATATGCCCGAGCTGTCATTGCATGGGCTGCAGTCCTCGGCTCTTCCTCCCGACCAAGGCGGGAAAAGTTGGCCGACACATAGGGTGCAGTCGCACTTAACCCTAGATTACAAAGGCGTCGCCTCACAGACGACGAACTATTGCCGAAAACTTCGCAACACCCTTCCCCCCACTCCCCGTTTCTGTAACTCTTTGTACCTTCATTGGGTGACTAGGCAGTGAAATACTGGTAATCTTGTGCCCGTGTCTATTCCCGGTATACTCCATTTTCACACATGTCGTCCAATACATATTGCACGCCTTTGTAGTTACATCAGTGATTTTTTGGCGGTTAATATTGGGGATAGGTTAATATTGTGAATAATCGATACGAACTCCTTGTCTTGTAGCATTTGAGTTTGGTTCTGAATATTCAGTAATCATAATGGGACGATGGCGATCATAACAAAGATCGCATGACGAGGTACTTCTGTGTATGCTTCTCTAAATCCTCTTGTGGACAGCACCAAACAAGTGTCTGGTTTGAGAATCAAGTCATTTACGTGTACCTATAAAAAATTTAAAATATATTTTGTAACACCATATCATACATGTTCAATCCATTAATTTTAGTGGTTCATTGTAAAAATGAGTTTCTCTTTATTTTTACCCAAAGTAGTCTGTCAGACCACGCCTTTGTAGTAATGCTTCGTATACGTCGCCTTTGTAATCTAGGGTTAAGGTGGTATGTTCATCCTTGTCACTAGTCAAACATTCGACCGAAACGATCGAGTAAAATAAACAAGCTCACCAAGTAGAGAGTAAACACAATTGTAAGATAAGGTAAGATCACTATCTGTGCACGTTTTGTAGAGTTTAGTGGGAAATATTGTCATTCAAATGGGAAACTTGAAATAAAAAGAATGTAAGAGCCATTTCTCTAAAATTAACGTCGTTACCAGAATAATGATGAATGAATCAAGACGTATGCCATAAATAAGAACCAAAGTCCAGACGCATTTCTTGATAGTGTTACGGGGTAATTATAAATGGTAGGTGTTGCATGTGATAATAGGTTTAATGTTGAGCCGGGCAAAACGCATTCTATTATCGATCGGTCTGTCTCGCCGGCTTTGCTTTCGCAGTCTCGTAGCCTCGGAGGTTTCGCGCGCTCTTCTTATTTTTTTAAAAAAAGCAACTTCTTAACTACTTTTGAAATCTATATGTTGGTCTCCCTCAAGAGTTGGAACTGTCGGAACCGCTTCATTCTCGTCTGTTCTCGCCAGTATCGGCAGTATGGTGGTCGGCAGTCTCGGCGGATCGACTCTGCTTTATTTTTTTATTTACGTCAAAAACAGTTAAAACCTGTGTGTGACGAGCTATGGGAAGAAGTGAAATTTGTTTGCACGTTTTCATAATTCTGTGATCTCTATCCTAAACCATATTCTAGTCGAATTTTAAATACAGAAAAAAGAGCGGGTTTTTTTCAAGTTTTGTTGACAAAATATTCGCTCCTGTATAATAAAATCTATTTTCAAAGGTAAATTAGCTATAAAGTTGTGCTCTTAACCCTCACCATGATCTTCATGAAAAAATAATACTTTTGCCGCAAGAATATGGAAAATGATCATTTGAATAACTGTATTTCCCACTGAAATTCAGAAGACGTGCACAAATAATGAAGTTACATTTCTCTAATAAAGTTACTTTTACTCTATTCTGTTTGTGGTTTCGGTGTTTCGTAAGTGAGAAGCGACATGAGCTCGGTAATCAAAGAGACCGTAAGAAATAATTTAGCTAATGGAAGCTACATATTAATGAACAAGCGTGTAAATGATAAAGCAAGTGCATGTTGGACGAATTTTCAGGTACTGAAATTTTATAGTTTTAACGAAACAAATACCATTTATCTATTAATTTCAGGGTTGGGCAAAATACTTTTAATTTAGAATTTAAATACTTTGCCAAAATATTTTGTATACATGTATTTAATAAATTATATCCAATACATACGGGAGCGGAAATGTTCTTGTCCTTTCCAAAAATTGTCGTTTTCATCTGTATCCTGGATTCAATATGTGTTAGGATAGGGATCCCAGAATTTAAGATGACATGCATATAACGCACCTTTCTCCCATGGTAAGGCACACTCAGTTTTTTGAAGTAATATAAATAAAGAAATAAAATTGCACGATTATTCTGTGAGGCCGCCACCAGATCTAATATTCAGAAAGGAGACATCATTTTTAATACGCCAGAAAAGCGAAAAGTCTTCGTTTTTGATACGTTTTGAAAAGCCAATCGATGCCTGAACACCATCATATGTCAATAGTGTAATCAGAGTACTGTAGAGCTGAGCGAGTATGTTTGCACTGCGTAATGATTAGCGTATTGAAGAGCTGTAGCTCTCACTACGGTCTTACCTGAAGGTGTACGGACCAACTTCTTGCACTCGAAGTTTGGTATCATCGCCAGCCATGAACTCCGCAACGTTAGTATAGTTAAATATCCAATAGCGTATTATCGATGTGACTTCTGATTTTGCCCATTTTTCGTACGCTGGTGTGTCATTTCGGATTGTAATTTGCTGCAACAAAAGTTTTAAAATTAATTTCTTACTTTCTCGTGTTCGTACTTAATCTTCACAATTAGTATTCTTACTAAATTACATAACTCTAGAACAATGATTCGACCAGTAATTTCTTATGCCTAATTTGGAGCTTCTGTATGTCTAATTTGGGGATCAGCACCAAACCACATTAATAAAATACAAAGTTTCACAACATCTGTATCCGAACTATTATTGGTTTATTTCAAACAAACAAATTCCTTGGTTTCTTTCAATCAAGGTAACTCCTTGGATTATTTCAAACAAACTTCCTGGATTTATTTCAAACAAAAAATTCCCTTCTAATATTTCAAACGAAAAATTCCCTTCGTTTATTTCAAACAAAAGATTTCCTCCGTTTATTTCAAACAAAAAAAATTCTTCATTTCAAACAAAATTCAGTATGAGTGAGGTATACTTCCAATTCAAAACATTTTTCTGCAAATTTCAGCAAAATGTTATCACCAAATTAATAATATTCCTTCTGCGATTCATTTTCCATTAGAAATACATAATACACATAGAACACATAATACACACGATTTCATATAGAAATCAACCAAAACTAAAAGTCTCTTCTCTCTCATTCTACCTTAGGACGTATCCCTCCTATTAAACTCGATATGTATTTACATGTCACACACTAATGGTCCTTGAATATTATTCCACAAAACCGTCGTGATGTAATATAATTATCAGTAGGGCCCGGATAATTATGTAATTACATATTTCCGTATGTTAACCCTATCAAGTCAAAACCACAATATATTTACGTTTCATGTCGATTAGTGCCTAAAACCGATGATTTTTTAGTACATATATTTACATATTTTACCCGAAAGTACATATATTTACATATTTTTCACAAAAGTACATATTTTTAAATATTTCTTAATATTTTCGTTTTTTTACATTCTTTTTGTATAATTCTTCATTTATCCTACATGTTTTTGATAAGGAATAACCAAGACAAACAATTCAGCATTGTCAAACAATTTTTCGGCAGCCTCCTCCCTAAATTGGCGCTATTGCATTGCGTAAAAATGTTGATATTGCAGCACGCATAATCCTACAAAAGGGGAAGGTGTTGCACTCCAAAGCTTCCAGTGTGTAGATTTCAGCGCGAGTAAAGTAGAGAACAAAATACTACTCAGAGGTCTCTCTTGATCTTAATGCCCTTCGCCAAAAATTACACGCACCAATGCAGCTCAGAAAGCGCCATTGACAGTTTTCTTTTCCTGTTTGTTGCACTGGAGCGTAAACCCTTGTTTGTAAAGTATCTCTGTGAGGTGAAAATCTAAAGTAAAATCATGATGTGGCACTGCAGCTTTTGGATAAGAAAAGGACAGAAAATAATTCACGGCGATTGGCTTAAACCTTGTGGTAACGCAGACTGGGAATTTGCCATAGGCAAAGTTTGGATTATCTTTTCAGAGAAGTCAAACAATAGCGTCTTCGGTAAGAACACTATTAAAGAAAGCTGAATTTGCGCTAAAAGTCATCAACCAGCATTGTTTAATGTCAACCAGCATTGTTTTTATTCCCTAATCCGTGAATAGCATTGAACAGTGATATGTTGGGACAAAGTCTGAAAATACACCAGTAACTTCATGCGATGTGGAACACTTGGTCGGTACAAGGCCTTCGAACAGATAATAGGAAAAAATTCATCCCTGTAGAGTATTTGAGTAAACTCCTCGTATGCATGCTTGCGGATGAGCCGTTCCGTCTCTCACGGGTAGACTACTTCCAGTGCACTAGTGGAGAGAAACGAGGTGTCATTCGACGCGTCTCGGCGTCCTGATGGGGAACTGATAATTTGTTTCCAGAAATGGCTATAAAATTCTAAGAAATTTCCAAAAACGTGTTTTTTCGTGTTTTCGCGCTGTAATCTTGGTAAGTATGCCGGGAACTAAATCAAAGCCACCTAAGTAGATGTAGATGGTGTTGATTAAACTCCAGTACCAATACCGACAAAGAGAAAGAGAAACGAGGACAACGAAGAAGACGACGACGAAGAAGACGACGACGAAGAAGACGACGACGAAGAAGACGACGAAGAAGACGACGACGAAGAAGACGACGACGAAGAAGACGACGACGAAGAAGACGACGACGACGAAGAAGACGACGACGACGAAGAAGACGACGACGAAGAAGAAGACGACGACGAAGAAGACGACGACGAAGAAGAAGACGACGAAGAAGACGACGACGAAGAAGACGACGACGAAGAAGACGACGACGAAGAAGACGACGACGAAGAAGACGACGACGAAGAAGACGACGACGAAGAAGACGACGACGAAGAAGACGACGACGAAGAAGACGACGACGAAGAAGACGACGACGAAGAAGACGACGACGAAGAAGAAGACGACGAAGAAGACGACGACGAAGAAGACGACGACGAAGAAGACGACGACTAAGAAGACGACGACTAAGAAGACGACGACGAAAAAGACGACGACGAAAAAGACGACGACGAAAAAGACGACGAAAAAGACGACGACGAAAAAGACGACGACGAAAAAGACGACGACGAAAAAGACGACGACGAAAAAGACGACGACGAAAAAGACGACGACGAAAAAGACGACGACGAAGAAAAAGACGACGTAGAAAAAGGAGACGACGTAGGAGGAGACGACGAAGAAGAAGAAGTAGGAGACGGCGAAGAAGGAGACGGCGAAGAAGAAGTAGGAGACGGCGAAGGAAACGACGACGACGAAGAAGACGAAGAAAAAAAACAAGTCAAACAACCGAAAGTAATTTAAAGCGTCTGCGATGTTACATTCAGCTTGTTTCTGAGTATTTGAAACAAACATTTGTTTCTCATTTTTTACGGAGACCATTGTAAATAACAGAATTATGAGTAGAATTATGTTTTAATTTTGTTCTTTACGATTATATAAAGTCTACACAGATCAATATTTAAGCAAAAGTATTTTATTAAAACGAATTGATATGATAATTAAAGTGCTACATATTTCTTACTTTTTAGTACATATTTCTATACATTTTAATACATATATATGTACATATTTTCCTAATTTTTAGTACATAATTATCCGGGCCCTAATTATCAGTAATTATCAGGATTTCTTAACCTCGAATTTCACGAATTTTAAAAGAATTTTCACAATATCAAACATCGATCACCCCGCTTCCGTATTCCGAGACCTCTAACATTTGAATACTAGAGTACCCTGTCCAATAGACTTACGGTGTAACACAATATTAATTCAAATTTATATTATCACACATGCTGTATAGTCACGAAGTTGATGTAAAATACTAATTTCCATAAAAATACGCGAGCCCAGAAGCAATGACATTGAATATATAAAATATATTACATGGAGTTTTGGGTGGGGTGGTGTGGAGGGGAGTGAAATCAAATGAAAAATATTACCTGAACTCTGCTCAGGATTTTCACTAAAATTAATACACTGTCGACCAATCTAGAAGGGCTCGTTATCCATCAAATTTGAAACTTATCTTTTAATTTTAGTAGGTGGTTTCCATGAAGTTCCGAAATTCACTTCTCCCCATAGCTCGTCATACGCAGTTTTTAACTGTTTTTTGACGTAAATAAATAAATTCTTGGAATTTTCTCAAAAATATATCCAAATTTTTACATTCTCACTACTTATCGCTACTTACTTCGTAAGAGTTTTAGCACCACTATTTTAACTAAGCTAAGAATACCGATCCTTTCATCTTATTTCATAAATTACAGTTTTGTTGGCTGAAAATATTTTATTAAAAAATCTTTTTTCGCGTGAACATAATTATATCGTCCGTTATCAACGTAAAAGTTGATGGATTAAATCCTGATACGTGCAAGTTAGTTGTACTCCTAGTAGTTTAGTTTTCCTAGTACACGAAATATTTTTAAGAGGTAAAATAATGAATCTGATAGTTCGGACATTTATTTATTTATTTATTTGTCAAAAAAACAGTAAAAACTGTATATGTCGTGTGGGGAAAGAAATTTATCTGCGCACATTTTCTTGAGGGCCAGAATTTTATTTAAAAAATTACACACACACAAAACCGAAAAAATGAATTTAGAAAATAATTATTTTAGAAAAATAAAAATATTTGAAAAATGTTTTTTCCCGAGTTATAGAAAATCAATTTCAACTGTAAATGAACTACAAGCAAAAGGAGTGCTCAACAAAACGTGCGCACAGTGAAGCTACATTTACGTCCAGAAGCAAAACAAGGGGCCATCTCAGCATTTGCTCAATGGATCAGGGAAACTGGACAAAAACCTGATCGAGATGGGGGTCATTGACCCGGAAGCTGAAGTACATTACTTGTTACAGGCGTATTAAATATTTTTTAAATGTATACAATGCAAACGTAAACTAATTCATTATATATCTTTGTTTTGTTACATTAAACATTATATTTCTTTTTCACGAGCAGTATAGTCTCTAATTGTATAGAAACAGTTTTGCAGCAGAAAAGATTTTACTTTAAACTTAAATTTGTGTACCGACTTTAATTGTTTTATGTCATCAGGCAATGCGTTGTAAAGTAACGTACATTGATTGTATGCTGATTTCTTGTACTGAGCTGTTGATACTGACACTTGATGCACGTGATTTCTACGGCGTGTGTTGTAATTATAAATATCAATATTGCATGAAAATATGTTCCCTCCGTTAAGTAGGTCATTTTTGACAAATATTACAGATTCGTAAATAAATAGACAAGGCAATGGTAAGATTCCCAGCTCAATGAAAATACAGACGCATAAGAAAGTGCACGACTATCCAAACGGAATGATGTGTGTAGATGCAACACAGATTTTAGCGGCCTGCTTGGGATAGGGTACCTCACCCCAACTTTTTCACTTCCAAAACCCATTTTTTCATTATTCGAATAATTTTCTTTTGCAATCTGAAGGTCTGAATACTACAGGATGAGCTTCCCCAGAATATTATGCCATATCTCAGGCGGGAATGTACATTTGCAAAATAAACGCAACGAGCTGCATGAAGGCTGACAGAATTTGAAAGAATTCTGAATGCGTAGCATAATGAACTTAATTTAGTGTTTAATTCTTTTATATGTACATTCCATTTGAGGTTTGATTGAATTGAAAGACCTAAAAATTTTGTTGTCTCAACATCAGCTAAGTGCCTATTGTTCATTTTCAATGGAACATGCGATTTCCGATTTGAGATGCAAAAATGCATTGAAACAGTTTTTCTTTCGTTAACAATTAATTTGTTATTATTAAACCAATTTGAAACTTCTGAAATTGTACTATTTACTGCTTCTTTTTTGCAAAGAACATTCGTGTCATCAGCAAACAGAACCGTTCTTCCATTTTTAATAGACGAGGGCATATCGTTTACATATAACAGAAAGAGAATAGGACCTAAGTTCGAACCTTGCGGGATCCCATGCTCAATTGGCAAAGAATTGGAAATATATGTATGTAATGTCCTTTCCTGCCAGTATGGTATTTCTACTCTTTGAGTCCGATGTTTAAGGTAAGAAGTTTTCCAATCTAGGGCAATACCACGAATTCCATACGAAGGTAATTTTGAGAGGAAGATCTTATGGTCAATAACGTCAAAAGCTTTCGAGAGATCTAAGAATATTCCAATGGGTACTTCATTTTGGTCTATTGATGAAGCAACATCTTTGAGAAAAGAAAAAATGGCAGTTTCCGTAGATTTTGATTTTCTAAAACCGTGTTGTGAGTCTGAAAACGCTCTGTTTTTTCCTGAGAAAAGTTTCCATTCGTAAGTAGAAAAGCCTTTGTAATATTTTTGAGAAAACTGACAAAAGAGAAATTGGCCGCCCCTCGTAATTCACAACCCACCGGACGGAACTGGTCTTTTGTCACCTCAGTTCAAGGGCACAGTTCAAGAGCTGGCGGTTCGAAGTTGTAGCTTCGACTAAATGAACTCCTCGCCTGCCTAGGCCCTAAGCCAGCTCTAGAATTAAGTAATGCAAATCTCTGTTGAATCAGTGGATTGAACAGATAGAAAATGAAGCTGTTAAAAAGAATTTAAAAGTTCGAAGTTGGTTTCCATGCTGTTTTCACTTTTAAAGAATAATGCTTTACAAACGATAAAACGTTCACCTAGATACAAGTAGGTATAATTAATGTATCAATGAGTGGGTCATTTTGACAGAAGGCAGCATACGTAGTGTTTAATGAACATTTACAAATCATAATAAGAAATTTTGTAGTCATGACACTAAAATTTATATCGACATAATAGGAAAACTCGCTACGAAGTAAAGAGAAAGTTATGTAACGCTGCGCTAAAAAACGGCGGGTTATCGGCAGAAAAATCTCTTATTACAGCGCTCTGGTAACGAAAAAGTGGATAAATTCAGTTGCTAAATTTAGAAAAAATCCTCTAACACGTGGTGTAGCCAGAATCCATGTTTTGTGGGTCCTTGATAGCGAAAAATCGAATAACGGCAATCGAATAACGGTCCGTCTTCCCGTCTGTGAATAACGCTTGCGGCTAAACCATTCAGCCACTTTTCTCCAAAATAGATATTCTCCTATCGATCTGGCTGATGTAGTAGACTCTGGAATTTCAAACTGATATTTTAATTTTGGGGGTACTTTACATGAAGCCCCCGGAATATTTTTGAAATTTTTTAAAAAATGGCTCCATCTTTTTTTATTAAATTTTGTTGTTGGATAGTGTGAAGGAGTTTAAGAGAACGGCGCAGATTTCATGTTCGATGAAAACTATAATTTTTCGACAATTGCCAAAGATAAAATTTTTCGGCGTCTTTCTACAACTACAATTATGAAAACTTAGATTTTTCCTTAATGAAATATGTTCCTTAAAGACACAGTTTGAAATAATGTGATGTAAAGTTTTTCGAAAATTTTAGTACTTTTCGCGTAATTTTTCGTGAAAATAAGGGCAAGAATGTACGTGCTGTTTTAGCACTTGTTTACTAAACGTAGTATTTGTGTAATACACATTAGTAACGAGCCAATAAATATCAAAAGAATTTGTTTTGTTTTGTTTTAAAACTTTTCATCTAAAAGTCCGTTCAATGTTTTTTCAATAAGCAATGTCAATGACGTTTTACCAAACAAAGGACAATTGGAACTTTCTTATTAATATTCATTAGTTTATTTTTTCGGCGTGGTGAATTTGATTGAGATTCAAGTATTCAAATATTTATCAAGGAAAGTATTTCTAAGACACATCAAACATGTTGAAATAAATATTTTCAACGCGCAACAGAAAATCTTATTCGAATAACAGAGAATTATATGCGAGAAAGTTGGTACGGAATGTGCCGTACAGTTGCCCCACAAGTACATATTGCGTCGCTTTTGTAGTGTCATTGACGCTTGTTACTAGCGACCTCTAGTAGCGCACTCACAAATCGAAACTGTCGATTAGATAGTTCTTACATTTGTCGAGAGATAGCGCGCAGTGAGACAAACGACTCAAGGTTCCGTCCATTCCCAAGCTGCTGCGTGGGTTACCCTCGTTGCCGCTCTTAAATTACGAATGCGTGGTTGCCAGCGTCGCTGCACGTGTTGCCAGTGTGTCCTTTCCCACGGACACGTGTTCGGTTCGGCCTTAAGACGCTCATTATGCGCCGAGCTCAGACTGAGCAAAGCAGATGCAGAGGCGATATAAAAGTGAATAATACTACACGTGAAATGTTCACGCGTTTCAAATCTCACCCCCGCAGATTATATTTATAGATCTTGACAAATGCTTTGTAAGAGGTTTCCTGTATGGCACTGGAGTGATTGTACAAAAAGATTAACGAGGAAACAGACGCGTAGTTGGAACCGTATGCTTTGCACAATGGATCCAGGGGAGGAGGGCCTTGGGGTCCGTGCCCACTCCCCCAGAAGGCCTATAGTTTTCATTTATTTATTAAAATTAATTTAAATATTTATTTATGTTAGAATTATGAAGTAATTTTAAAAAAATATTGTATAGTATCATATACACACTACAAAAATAATATATAATGTAATAAAAAATGTTTATTATTAAACAAAAATCTATGATGGCCCCCCTTCAAAATGATCGGCTGTACCCGCCCCTGGTATTGCATAAGAAGCAAGTAGTAAGTACCTAGAATTGTATACCAACAACGTTCCTTCAGTGGCAAAGTTGGAAGAAAAATCAACGAACGCATTGGTCAATTCGAAGAAGAGATTCGCAAAGGTAAAAGAATTTTTAACATCTGTGAAGAAAATGAGGTGAAAATAAAAAGCACATTCTACCCGCTCAAAATCAGTACAGAGGACAGACTGACATTCAAGACAAACAAGAGCAAGTAATTCGTATATTGATTACAATTTATAGGCCTCTGGGAGATAATATTCTAAGTATACGTAAAAGTGTGCATACCTAAATGCGCTGAGGCGGCAATAGGGAATTAAAGCAAAAATCAAAACAATATTGGTTCGAAGCAGATTTAGAAGAAAAGATAAATAAAAAAGATAAATTATTAAAATGGTTAAGTTGTAAAGAAGAAACTAAATTACAAAATAGGCAATTAAATAGAGAAGTCAACAAAGCTTAGAGAGTAATCACGCGAAAAGCCACATTTAATATCAATATAAAGACGTAGAAATAAAACTTTCAAAGACTGCTCATAGAAAATATAAGTTTTAAAATAGATAATAAGGAAACAAAATGTATAGGAAAAAATTGATTTAACTGTATATTTATAACAAGCACTGAAAACAAAAATAAAAAAAAATAATAATAAAAAAAACTCTCCTGTTCCAGGGCTTATACCGGCTGAACTGGTCAAGTTCGGTCCATTTAAACAGCACCAAATGCGCCTACATATGATCTCAAGGTGGAAAAAAAGAGGAGAATATACCACTCAGGAACGTCGGAAATCTTCTCACAACAATTTACAGGAAATGACCAGAGACCATGACGAGAATCAGAGAACTCACTCCCTAATTCTCGTCTCGCTTTATGGTTAAGAGAACAAATTGTAGGCTTCAAATGTTGCAAATGCTCATTGCTGAAGACATTGACAAAATGAATCATATTTCACCTTAACGCAATGAACATTTTTACAAGCTGGGCTTACAATAAATAAGGACCAATCTCAATACCTGATACAGTATAATGTTGCTACCAAGTAGATGTCCCTTTAGAAGAAAATATGAAAATGGAGGGCTTGCGAGTTAATAAATAAAATAAATAAATACTTGCGAGTTACGTTCAATAAAAAGTGTACGGAGAAGAAATTTAAAAAAAGAATTGGTTCGGGAAGCGATGTGTAGGGTTGGCGTGATGTGTAGGATTGTGTACGTCCCGTAAAACATGGTATCGTTTCGTTTATCCGAATTCTGTCCGGATGTCCTGAAAAACTTTGTCGGAACATCGAGATATCCCATTTTTGCTTCGTCCCATTTCTTCACCATTGGGCACCTGAACGAAACATATGCATTGTATTTTTCTAAGATTCTTAAAATTACACGAAAACCTACAATGGCATCCTTCCATGTGCCCCCTTCTCCCCCATACATCACGTAGTAGACGGAAAAACAAGATCAAAGCCTTTGATTTTAATGATGAACTTTTGGCGTGGAACTGTGGATACAGCAGACGACAGGAAAAGGAATAACTATATTTGGAGAGAAATAGTAAATAACAATGCTACGGAATGGTACAGAATTTCTCGTACTACTTAATTTTCTAATTTCTTTTGATCTGAGATAGTTTTTCGATCTTGCCCCATCATCTAGCCAGCTGCCATCCATCTCCCCCTAAGATTTTTTTTTAATTTCTCAATTTTTCGTTTTTCTAATAGCAAAATCGAAATATTACTTTAAGAATATTACAGAAGAGTAAAACCTCATCCTATGAAAAAATTTTCGTTGAAAAATTTGGAGCCGTTTTGGCGAAAATTGTATTTAAGCGTAATTGGGTATGGAAATGAAGCTCTTATTCACAGAAATCGTTTGAGTTTTTGAAAAACTTTATTGTAAGTACTTTATTGAAGCACATCTACTCATAGTAAAAATATGCAATTGCATGAAGTTCCGCAGTCTAAGTATTATTATTATTATTATTATTATTATTATTATTATTATTATTATTATTATTATTATTATGATAATCATAACAATAAAACACAACACACTAGCCAACAAAAAACACTAAATTAATAATTTGTATTTATTAGGGCTTATAATTTGAAATAAAATGAAAAAAATCAGTAAAATCTAGAGTAATTAAATATTGTGCATTTTAAGTAAAGATTACCATATGAACCCATTGCAGTACCATGTTTAAACTTGCACCATTTGTTTGGAAACATATACGGATTATTTTAGAATTTTTTTCAATTAATTTGAAGATGAGCATTTTGAAAAAACTCAAAATCAAGATTTTAAATTAAAATTTGAAAGACATTTTTAACCCAACTCCTATTGAGTTGTATATCATATAAAAGGCCACAAAGAAAACTGAAAAATGACATCTGTTCCAGTCTCTACCTTAATTAGGAGAGATTCTACATCAATTTAAAAAATTTCGGAAACAGAATTTTGTACAATTTTACATGGCTGTATTTCACAAACGGGTGAAAATATTTTACTCAAAATTTGTAGTTTTCTTATTCTTTATTCATACTATCTATGTGTCAAATTTCATCTGAATCTGAGATGGTGATGTAAAATGACTGTGTTGATTTAATATGGAATGACCCGCGAGAAATATTCTGCCCTAAAAAAATTAAATTCACACGATCATAGAAGAAACTATCCTAATTTTTTAATTAATTAACAAAAAACATTATATTTTAATTTTTTACTCTTTAGGGCAAATGAGACAGGTTTTGATTTTCTGTGCATTGCTGGGTATTTTAGAAGATCTTACCGTTTATTTTTTCTTTCTGTAGATAACAGTATTGCTGTTAAATAAATACCTGATGGGAGTGATAAGGGGGGTAAAGAAATGGTAAGTTCAACACTATATATTACACGCAAAGTTAAAAGATCAAGCTTTTACCATCCAGTTTGAACCACGGTATCGTTTACAGACCCCATTTCATTCTTTATTATTTCTCCGCTTTCGAACGTGGTCGGAATAAAATGGTGACTGTGCCAAAACTGAGGAGGATGGAAAATGCCGAGAATTCCTGGTCTACAAATCGTAAGGTTGACTCAAAGAAAAGGTAAATTGTACGTACAGAAGAGTAACTATTGGAAGGAAATGAAATATGAAATTCTCAGAGCGAGAAATTGTTCCGAGGCAAATCAGTTGAAAATGAATTGATGTAATATATATGGAATATTGAGAGCCGAGGCATATTTGTGAAAATTGTTGTAAAGTACTCACAGAATCAATGTAGTCATCCCATAATCGTGTTTGCCAGAGAACCACCGAGCCTGAGACTCCAAGGAAGAACAGCAAAATGATAACAGTCAACCCTGTAAAACAGTACACGAATTCAGAGTCGGGTTGCATTTGCATTATCTATAAGCAAAATAAGCAAATGATTAGGGACCCCAAACCGTTGGATCCCTTGTTCAGGAAAAATAAAAATTTTTCGAAAAATGTAAAAAAAAAGTTTATGTAGTAATTGTTAATTGGCGTACTGTGCTAAAGAGTTTGTTTTTAAAAAATATTTGTTTATTGTTAAATAATTATAATATTAAGTACACATTATTGTTTGAAAGTAAATATACAAATTCTTTACGCTAACCTCCAAACGTTACAGAGCCAAATGTACAGTGATGGGGTGGTTTCTAGTTAATCTAGGGGTGGGGGAGATTCTCGATTTTGTGCTTTGGAGACGAAAAGTGCTTAAATCCGGACCCGCACGAATTTCTCTGTTAATCCGTATTGATGTTTTCACTCCTCCATTCTATTCATTGTTGGTGTTGACGAAAATAAATTATTTCTCTTAATTGAACAGATTTAATATCTATTCCAAATTATATGGCAACTTTTTGAATCAAATGCGAAACTTTTTTCATAAATGCACCTTGGTAAATGGAGTGTCATAAGTCACGCATGAACGGTCAACTGAAACAAAAAGTAAATTTTACGTGCAGAAGAGTAACTATTGGAAGGAAATGAAATATTACTTCTTTAATTTACATTTTCCTCCTCCACTGCATTGAATTCAGTATTCATGCTCTTTCAATAAAGACGATTTCTTCTAATCGAACATTTTAATGCCTATTCCAAGTTATACAGCAATATTTTGAATCAAAGGCGATGCTTCTCTCAAAAAATGGGCCCTGCTACATGAAATGTCATAAACTGCGGATCACTACAAGAGGTCATTTCGTCGCCTCTCAAATACTCAGAGGGGAGATTATCACCCTTTTGTATCTGCCATGTGCTCAACAGCTGATAACGAGGTTGGTCGCTTTCCGTTCGAAAGTTGGCCTTCTCTGGGCAGAAAACACTCGAGAAGAAAACTCTGGGCAGAGACCGAAACTGACGCCTCAAGTTAACCCAAACACGGAAATATTTAATGACGAGCAGTGCAGCATATTTAATGACATGCAGTGCACCTACAAAGATAGTACAATGAATTGACTAATTTACTTGTTCTTTGTTTCCGTATAATTTCTTTAGTTACATTGAATATTTTTTTAAAAACATTTTTAACTGCAGGAATCGAAAGTCTCCAATAAGAACAGAGTGTCTGATATGAACTTTATAAACAAATCTATTGAAACCTAATACCACATACACAACTGGTTCCATACACTTTGGTTTTCGTCTCATAAGAGAAGAATAATTCGCTAGAGAATAGAGGTGCGATATTACCGAAACGTATTGAAAATGTAAACACACTATGATAAGAAATGAAAGAAAAAAAATATTTTTGATTTTTCCGTAAAAAATTGTTTTACTTGCTGAAAATTAAAGTAATACTAAGCAAAACTGTGATAATGAATAATTGGTTACGACATATTTAATATTAGAAACACTTGATGTGTTTGAAATTTTGCAACATTAACTTTCTGTATGTATCTTCTCCTCTGTAAGCATTCGAGTTTGATTAAAAATTTGAAACGCAAATTTTCTGCAGATAAAAACAAAAGGTATCTTGTCTATCGTCTTAATTCACTATTTCTTGGAAAAATGTTTGTTCAACTTTGCTTATCTGGAAATCTCTGAGCTTCTTTCGAATTATCACAACCCTTACTTCCTGTCCTGTTTTTTAATTCTCTTTCTGGTCACTCTTTTTATTCTGATGTGTCCTAGCTATTTTCTATTGTCATTTAGAAATTCGTTTTTGAAGTACAATTCTTTCGATAAATTAGTAGTTTCGCATCTAAATGCTATTTTTTGTCTTGTATGACAATTTTTGTTAGACACAGTGCAAATTACTCGCTGCCTTTTTTCATAGTCTTTGAGAACTTTCCTTGTTCAAGTTCCTTTGCATTTTGTTGGTGTCAGTGCTCGTTATATAAGGCGATGGACACCATACAGAAGTCTGATTGTCGTGTTTCTGAATGATAGTTACTGCTGTTATCTTGTTCTGAACTCTGGGTCATGGAAAACTGGCAAACACTTTTAAATTGTATCATCTACGTTATTCTTTTCACGATTCTACAGGCTACATTTTGCTACGAAAATGTATTTGTATTTAATCACAAAATAAGTATTTAAAGCCATTATTTATGTTACTTTATCTATGAGTACGTTATTACAATCCCCAAGAAACTATGCAAACATATATTTTTTGTCTTACATATAAGTTACATACCACCTTTTGAATTGAAAACGATTTTAATACATCACTATCTAATGCAGGTCAGACGCAGGTGTTTTAGAGTGAGACAAAATGAAATAAAAAATATAGTTTATAGCTCAAGAGGGAGCAATTGACAATAATTTTATAGAACAGTGTTCTCAAATTCCCTGACCTTGTATACAAGTACGTTTTCAGAATAATGGAGTGTTTATAATCGTTTGTAAAGGCAATACATTTCCTGCTCCTCAATAATAAACCGTTGTCCTGATAAGCGACAAGATTGACTGCCGCTTTTCGGAGGTCGCCTTAATTCTCATCTCTGGCCGGTGACCTCCTTTCCCCCATCTTTTTTCTTCAGCCATCGACGCTTGCCTTTGTAAACTTACATAAATCCCCATATTATCAAGAAACACAAGAAAAATTTGTTTTTCATGAAGGTCATTCCCCAATATTGACTATTGATGGACGATTAGGAACAATGTCGCTGTCAAAGAGACAATGATTACTAATGTCATTAGAAACACAACGAAACTGTACCATATTCGGACAAGCGTAATGATCTGATCGGCTCATTGTCCGTTTTAGATACTATCAACGTCCGCTGTAGAATGTTCCTATTGAATTCTTGCTTGTAGTCTTTTCATGCGTAAATGGGTGCGGCCAGCAGCATAGTAACTAGAACGCCGAACTTTCCGTTACGGACACGCGATGTAAGATTTGTGGTGGCAACATGTTTTTTCCGTGCTGACTCTTCCGATTCTGTTGTGTCTCGTCCCCTCACGTCCTTCATCTACATCAAATCATTTTTCGGTCAAATCATTTTTCGGTCAAATCATCTTCGAATGCTGTAGTGCGGAAATGGAAAGACGGGCCGTGTTGAGGTTCTAACTGCAGAACAAGCCCTTGTTTTCGCGAGTGTGATATTCTTTCGCCAATCAAGCCTTACCAAAAATAAGAATGTTGATGATAATAATAATTTTTACAATAATAATAATAATAATAATAATAATATTAATAATAGTAGTAGTTTCAAATATCGGAGTCATCCCTGTAAATTTGATGTGAGGAAAGCAACTGGGTGTAATGCTGAATGAGTACAAACTCGCACAACAAGCAATAGAATAGCAAAAATAAATATTGTACGGAAATTCATTAACAATTATCTACAGTGTACAAAGCATCGCTTAAATTAAGTGAAAGTTACCAATTTTGTGAATTTATAAATCGTACACTTAATGATGTGAATGTATCAATAAGAGAAAATCCTCATTTAGTAATCGAGGAACCTACGACCTTTCGTCACGCACGGTTGCACTCCTTTCGTTCCACCAATCGAGAGAAATGAAGCGTTATTTCATGCCTCCTGATGGGAAACTTATTTTATCCATCCACAATATTTAAGAAATTTCTCTAATAAATGTGTTTTAAGCATCTAAAACGCATATTGAGTGACTAACGTCTTCTAGAGACGTAATCATTAGGGAGTTTGTGCACCCTCGAACGTTAAAGCAATCGAAAGCATTATCGATCTTCTGCGCATGCGCAGTTCACGTTTCGCTTAATTTTTGTGCATCTGCGCATGCGCAGAAGATCGAGATTGTGGTCGATTGCTGCCCGCTAAAGCGTGCACCGACTTCCAAAAAGCTCATTAGATTCCTCTCGACAAGACAAATTGATTTATACACCTACGATTACATTGGTGAAAAGCTGTTCTGGTCTCCTTCCGGCATTTACATAAAACACTAAGGTTTGTTACATCAGATTGACGATAACTTAATAAAGTTGTAATAGGACAAAAATTTAAACAATTATTTTAATCGCACTTTTTCATGTCACTTTCTATGCTTTAAAACGAACCAGCCGAGCAAGTCATTGTTTAATATGTTCCAAATTCATCTTTATTATGAACTTCCAAAAAACCAACAAAACATTTTAATATGAAAATACCCACCGGAGGCCTGACGCTAAGCTAGTAAAGAAATAATAATAATAATAATAATAATAATAATAATAATAATAATAATAATAATTGAGTAAGAACTTGTCTAAACTCCCAGGTAATTCAAAGGACTGGGAAGTGCAAGAAATAGTTTTAATTGGAACAGCCCACATTTTGCGCAAAGTATTGTAGAGGCACCGACAGTCCCTAGATCTACTCCTTAGGTAGCTGGTTGCAACCTGGAGTAGATTTTATATTCAGGCGACTCATAACATTTTTAGTCGTGATGTAGTGTAATAATAATAATAATAATAATAATAATAATAATAATAATAATAATAATAATAATAATAATAATAATAAATGGTGACAAACGACCATCACTCTGTGTCAGTATTTTGAATCTCGCGAAATGATTGGATTTCTTGTGATCATGGAGTGGAAGATAAACCCAAACTATCTTGTTCTATTGCTTGTAAACATCTTAAGCACCATACATCATTTCACAATTATTGTATGAGCCAACGGCACCAAATGGTCAAGAAGGTTTTCATAAAGTTACCACCCTCTGTAGGGCATTGCAAGTTTAAGGAGAATTCTGCTGTGAAATCAAACTAAAATTGGAGGAAATAGAATCCGGTCAGCTAAATATTCGTCATCTTCATCACTCTTGTGCTTGCCCGTTGCTACAAACGACCATGTTGATTCATGAAAGAATGCGAACGTAGTTTCACGGTTTGGAAATCTTTATCTCTTAAGTACAGCACATTAGCTCGATGAAACGATTTCCGAAAAATAAAATTACTAATGACTGTAATAAACTCATGAAAGACAACTTGAATTCCATCGATTTTTATAGATTCCGTCAATAAATTATTAACATTACTTTCACGTATTCGTAATTATATACGGAGTATATACGTAGTGTAGGGAAAGTTAGGTAACGCTGCGCGATAAACCGGTGAATTTTCGGCCGAAAAAAAATCATTGCCGGGTCCTGATAACGAAAAAGTGGATAAATCCAGTTGCTAAATTAGGAAAAAAATTCCCCTAACACGTGGTGCAGCCAGAATCCCTGTTTTGTGGGTCCTTGATACCGAAAAACCAAAAAGCAAAACTTCTGTCCGTCTGTGAATAACGCTAGGGACTAAACCGTTCAGCCGATTTTCTCCAAAATTGATACTCCCTGATCGATCTGACTGATCTCGTGGCCCCTTGAATACGAAACCTATATTTTAACTTTGGGGTGGGTGTGGGGGTACTTTACATGAAACCCCTGGGACATTTTCAAAATGTTCAAAAAATGGCGGCAATAATTTTGACAAAATTTTGTTTTTGGATTGTCTGAAGATCATTGAAGAGAATGGCGCAGGTCTTATGCTGGTTAAAAACCGTGAAGTTTTGAAAATTGCAAAAGTTTTAATTTTTGTTGGCGCCTTCCTACAACTACAAAATTGAACATAGAGATTTTTCCTCCAAATAAAATTTGTTCTCCAAAGTGAGTTCTTTCTTTAAGATCATGTACATTTTTTTGAAAATTTTAGTAGTTTTTGGGCAAATTGCGTTCAATATGTTCAATTTTAAAAAATTACAAAAGCAAGATTTTCTCCAAAATGGCTCCTATTCTTTTTCTTTAAACTTTTGGTAGGTATAGTGATAAATGTACTCTACGAGGTGACATTAACCCCGTATTTCTCTATTCTTTTGTTTCTTCAAAAATTGAAAAAATGTAATTTTTTTGACTTGTCTCTCACGTCGTTAATATTTACACTAGAGACAATTTGTTGAAATTATTTTATTAATGAGAACATATGCTTTAAATAGTGTCAACTAAAGTTTCTCGAGAACTCAATCGTTTTCTGTGAAAACTAGCTCAAAATTCCGCATTTTTAGAAACGCTCAAACGCTATTTTCTCATAAATGGCTTCAAATTTTTTCTTCAGTTTTTTCGAATGGAAAGTGCTAGTTGCACTCTTTAATATGACGTAAAGTTTATTTTGATTTTTTTTCCAAAAATTACACAATGAATTTTTTTTAAACATCTCTCACATCTTTAATATGCACATAACCAGCAATTTGTAATTATTATATTTGTGAGTATTAGAGCTTCAAATGACTTCAAATAAAGTATTTTGAAAACTCAAAAATTTTTTGTGATAAAGAATTTCAAATTTCGCATTTTTAGTAGCACTTAAACGCCATTTTCTTAAACATGGCTCCAAATTGCTCAAAGCAAATTGCCTTTTAGGACGAGGTTTTAGTGTTGTTTAATATTCTAAAATTAATATTTCCGTTCTACTATTAGGACACCGAAAAATTAAGAAACTATCAAAAAATATACTTTGGGTATCGATAAATGGCAGCTGGCAAGAGTATGTGGCAATTCCGAATAGCTAGCCCAGACCCAATGAAATAGAAAACTAATATGAGAACGTCTGTGCCATTCTGTAGCACCACTAGTTATTGTATTATTATATTATTGTATTATTATATTATTTTATTGAACAATGGGAATTATTGTCAGAAGCTTGGCTATGCTAAATGCTGGCTACTTCCTTGCCGGCATGTGCTGGTTCTTCCCCATATGACGTTCCAGACTGATCTGAGGGAGATTCCAAAGCATTACGATATCTAAAAGAATAATTCTGCAACAGTATATTTTAATTATTCAAATAATACACACAGTAGGTATATGTTAATTTGTCAGTGCTTTAGAATATGGTTGAAATTGATACACACCTAGAAAGTATCTAAGTTGTTGTATCCGACACAAATAACTCGATACGATATCCCACGTATGTGTTGAAATTTCAATATGACGTCCACTACAACCTCGTGCTTGGCCACGTGCTTGCCCGATGCTACAAACGACCATGTGGGTTTATCAAAGCTTGCAAACATGGCTTCCCAGTTTGGAAATCTTTTTGTCTTAATTAATATTAGTTAAATGAAACGATTTTCGGAAATTACACTCATGACTGCCGTAAACTCAGGGAAGACAACTTAAATGCGACTAATTTTAGTAAGTTTCTTCAATAAGTTGTTGCTGTTGTTATTATTAATATTGTTGTTGTTATATTTTGATTTATGAAAGCATTATTGTTAGACGTTCGACTGAATTAATGTCAATATATGATAAATTCACACGGCATACATTATAAGGTTACAAAAGGGACAGAAATAATTTTATTTTAACAAGTCTTCTCTTGTCTGAGACTCATTTAAGAGTTTTTAAATTATACTATTTAGTCCAATTGCTAGTAGAGATTTGATTGGCTTAAACTAAATCTGCATAAATATTTGTTAAGTTACATTTTGGTGTATTTATTATCATTGTTTGTTTTTAGGTGATATTTTCGTACATTTTTTGTTATAAAATAGCGGCAAACGTCTGTGTTTGCAGAATTCCTAGTAAAAACAATTTTTTTCTCTCAGCGAACCCAACACCTGTCACCCCTCCCCTGGCATTCCAACCGCTCCCCAACAGTATCAAGGGTCAAGGGAAGGGGCGACCTCATTCCCTTATCACACATTTTCTTCCAAAATGCAATTTAACGTCGAATGCTACGTCAACTCTTGAAAGCTACGACAACTCATCTTCAGTTTTCATCGCTTGACAATTATAACACATGTTTTATTAACGAGTTTTTAGCAGATTTCATGAAAGATGCTCCTCGAACTGAGATACAACTTTAAGTCAATTCAAACACCACATAAGTTGCAAATAAGGATAATTGCATATTAGTTAAATTTATCATCACTAAAGGAATACACATTTATTGTTCCCAAATGCATGCTCTTCTGGGCTGCATGAAGTACAAAACTACAACATACCAACGGCACTTTAGAAGGTCAACACACTCCTTTCATGCATGCTCTCGAATTAGAAATAAAGAAAGCCGCGATGTTAACTCCAGCCCAACGGACATAGTGCAATGTTAAATGTTCTTTATCCTAGACCACTTTTCGCAGTAGATACAGATATTCGGGGCACTAATAATTACACAAAAAAAATCATTTCATTTTTGTGTGAGTTCAAAATAACCCCTACCTTTGGCATGTTCTGAAACTCCTATGGTCATAATTTCATTCATGGAACAGTCTGATTAAATTCCTGCATTGAAAATTTGTAGATATTTTCCCTCGTTCCTTCACACTTGTCAATTTACAGGAACTCTCACAATGGTATTACCTAAAATGATGCCGCCAAGAACCCTAAGTACGTCACCGGCCCCCTGACACACAGGTCGCGGATCGTAAGAACAATGGGCATCAATTCATCTCCCTGCAGTGCCTCTCACCCGGAGGTCCGAGGGTTCGAATCTCGTCCTGACAGGATTTTCAACTCTTAGAGAGCTGGGTCGTATTCAGCCGCTGTCTGGAGGAGAATTCTAACGGCCGCCTGCTCTGATCGGTAGTTTTCCGTGTTTTCTCCGCTCTACATCAGACGAATGCCGGAGCAGTACCCTAACAAACGAGCATGGATTGCGCGTGATCATTCCTTCCTCTTCCTTGTTCTACCCTCAAAAATTTCTTACACACACACATACACACACACGTGCACTACCCTACCACACATGTCAGGAACTTAGAGCTTGTCCCAACTGGGGCGGTGCCCCGCTGGTGGGAACTATCTGTGTGGGGAAGAGGTCGACTTGTAGTTCGGCGCCGGATCTCGCCATCCGGCGGGGGAAGATCACCGCCCCCTCCCGCGACAAAAACATGCACTACACTTACGGGAACACAGCTTAGCCTTTGGCGCGCCCGCAAACCCCAATCAATCAATGAATCACCAATCACTAACAATTCGTAAGGGAAGAAGGGAATGAGGGTGTGCGTGCGTACTTACACGCGATCTGTCGCGCGTGCACCCTGGGCTGTCCGGCGGCGCGGCCCCCCGCGGCCTCGTTCGCCTTGTCGGCCGCCGCCGCCGCCGCCGCAGCGGCCATCGCCGTCGCGGCCTCCTGCTCCCGCCGCTGGCGCTGCTGGCGCGGCCGCTCGAGGGAGTCCGCGGGGGCGGCGTGCGCGTCCCTCATCGTCCGCGGCGCCGGCGTCACTGAGCGCCCGCGCCCTCCTCGCACAGCGCCGCCCGGCCCCAGCGCAGCGCGTGCGAATCCTTTATCGCGCGACCCCCGACCTCCCCGCCCCCCCCCCGACCCTCGGCCTCCTATCGCTCCACAGATGACCACCGCGCTCTTTTCTTTTTATGCGGCCTCCCCCTCCCCCACGCCCCGGGACGGACTTCTTTTGTTTTTGTCTGGCGGCCGGATTCTCCCATTTTCTGCGACGTCGACCATCACGCACCATTTCGGCCGATTATCTAGTCTCTAGACGGAATAGAAGAATAAGAAAGCACTATTTTCCTAAGATGTTCACAAACGAACTAGGACAACTCGTTCGTCTTTATAATGTCGCTTTTCAATGTATTCCGTAAGTTATTTTTAGATGTTGCTCGCGTGCTGTAGCTGTTCGATTAACGACTATTCAAATCACATTACATGAACCATTAAACACACTTTTGAGACTTTATCTATCTAGAAAATGTGAAATATGTTCATTTAAATGAATGATGATATTTACTTACAATTCAACTCCTCCCAGTCCTCTCCCTGTTTACGTGCATACCCATTAGTGGTGCAAAGGGCCCGAAATACTATTTTGTTTTGTGTAGAATCATTTGCAACAAAATGATTGACCTAACGTTTCACCGTCAAGTAAATGTCAAAAACATGAGACGTTATCTCGTACGTCATACAATTGATAAATGAGGACACTGAAAACCGTTAATGGAAGTTTTCTTCCGCATCTTGACTACTACCAACAAAGAGGGTTTCAAGGGTCAGTTTGAAGGAACTACCTCTTAGGATATTGTTTCTTACATGTTAGTACCTCTCAAGGGATTTCATTGGTAGATCGTTTGGATTGCAGATCTCGGGTTCAGACTCAGTGTCAGAATCTGACGGTATTTCCATCTTTTGCAGACCAGCGATTTTCAGTAAATTGAGGTTAATTTGGCTTACCAGTGCATTATATTTAGCAATTAATGACATTGATATATATGGAGAAAAGAAAATTAAAAAACTTGCTTTTTCTCCTTTAAAGAAATTTCCTGATGTCACGGTTATTATTGACTTCTTGATCTGCTACATCATATGACGTGTTCTTGTGTTTGTAAGCAGAGTTGAAATAGTCATGAATGCGCATTCGTGCGCTGCGAGAAAGGTTATTATTGAGGATTTTATTATCCAAATGAACAAAACCTTTTGAAGAATTTCATGTACAATTTCCCCAAAACTCATTAAAAGAGCATATCAAAATTGGATAATAGTATACAAATTTAAAAAATGATCATAAAATAAGCACTGATAGTTGGGTTATTCATTATTTTGATTCTATTCGGTACTTAAATACAAATCGTCCTTTTTATCTCTTGCCAGCAAAAAGATTATTTGTCATGGTCAAATTGCCATGTACGCAAGTTCTGCGAGCGCAAATAGTATTTGAAGAAACCTGGAAACCATGTGACATGTATATTCAGACAGTCTGTAAACCATTGGATAAAATGAATTAGATATCCCATACGTATTTGTTCAGAAAAAAAACATAGAATACGCATAATACTGGCGTAGTTAGAAAGATGTAAAATTAAAATCTTAACTTCAAAAACAAAACTTTGAGAAAATAATGCTCTTACTATTAGGCAACAATTGTGTGTGGGTAACTTATGATTGTTCTTTTCTCTTCCAAAACCGGGAGCCTTTGGCTACCGAATACGAAACACGTGGTTGCTGATGCGATGAAATGTCTAGAAATGCTATGTGTATGTACTATCTAGATTTTTCTTCGTTTTATTATTATTATTTTCCACTACAACACGACTAAAGATGTTATGAGTCGGCTGAATATAAAATCTACTCCAGGTTGCAACCAGCTACCTAAGGAGCAGATCCGGTGACTGTCAGTGCCTCTACAATACTTCGCGCAAAATGTGGGCTGTTCCAAATAAAGCAATTTCTTGCACTTCCCAGTCTTTTGAATTACCGGGGAGTTTAGGCAAGTTCTTACTCAAATTTTGAGGAACAAATCCCAGAGCTCCGATAACAATCGGTACGACCTGTGCTTTTACGCCCCACATTCGGCTGATCTCGATTTCCAAACTCTTGTATTAAGACTTATTATTATTATTATTATTATTATTATTATTATTATTATTATTATTATTATTATTATTATTATTATTATTATTATTATGTTATTTTTCTTGGAGTTTTCTTACCCGGGGGTTCAAGGTTTGAGGGACCTTTTAGCATACCACATTCCTAGATTTACATATCGAAAGCCGTGCGGACAATCCGGCAGGTTTAAAAAATGACTGACCTTTGAGATTTTCGTACAAGCTTTTGCTATAATCATATATCAAACAAATTAATTTTGGTATTGGATTTATATACATAAAATTGTTCGGTAATGTGTGCTTCGAGCACACTTGCATGCAATTAATTTAATTAGTTTTTTATACATTGTGTAGTTGTGTTTGTACTTAGTAATTAGTGTATACATCTAACCGTGTTTGTGTCATTTTTTAATTTCCCATTATTACGCCAAGTTTAAATTTTTTAGCCTTCAACATCAGGTACAATCTTCCAGTTATTGTGATCATTTCGTACCTTACCGAATTTTGCGAATGCTAATAACTAGTTTCCTGATAATGTCAAATTCTTTGGCATACACGTATTTTGTTCTATAAATCTAACCAAGTCTAATTTTAACGTTAAAAATTCTTCATATGTTTTACTGCGATAGTCTATGCCGTTTGTTCCACATTTTGTCGCTATTTCATAGCCCCGTAGAATGTTAGAGTTATCTTTTTGTTGACACTTGTAACGGGTCTCTACAGATGTCTTGTTATGACCTGTAATGTTCAAGGACGGAAGCAAACTAGCTGATAGTGAAGTGACTTCTCTACTTCGATGTCTGAAGCGCGTTAGTCGAGTGGCCAATTTATGATTTACCGTAGGAGTCACTGGTCTTCCCATAGCTCTTATCTGGTGGTTCTCGTACTGTCACCTAGCACCAGTTTCAAATGTGTCCTGGTGCTCCGCAGGCAGCGGCACTTGTTCTCAGAATAACGCCTACTGCGTATCTCCACCTCAGAGAACGATGGGTTTGTCTTTTATACCTACGGCCTGGTGGAATGGCAGGTGGCAGGTGGAATTACTTGAGTTATTGGTTTTTCAGTTGGCTCTTCTGACGCCAAATAACGTTCTGCCATTTCCAGGCGAGAAAGTACAAAGAACTTGTTGTCAGTAGAGTAGAGCCTTCCTCGACCCCACCTCGTTAGTCTGCTCACCCACTTAGTTTCCGCTGGGGCTCAAACCCAACCTCCATTCTGGTTGCTCGGCTTATCAGGTCCACTGCGTGAAGCTGAACGGATAGTTAATATATAGTGACTAAGGTACATGTTGTGTGACGATTTTCGTGAACTTCGCTACTTGGACCCTATATTATAGTTGTTGTTGTTGTTGACCAACTGCAAGGTCGTGTACTCCCTAGGTGGAGTTGTTGTTATTATTATTATTATTATTATTATTATTATTCCATTACATCACGACTAAAGATCTTATGAGTCAGCTAAATATAAAATCTACTCCAGGTTGCAACCAGCTACCTAAGAAGCAGATCCGGTGACTATCAGTGCCTCTACAATATTTTACGGAAAATGTGGGCTGTTCCAAATAAAGCAATTTCTTGCACTTCCCAGTCTTTTGAATTACCCTATTAATATTATTCCAATACATCACGACTTAAGATGTTACGAGTCGGCTGAATAGAAAATCTACTCCAGGTTGCAACCAGCTACCTAAGGAGCAGATCCGGTGACTATCAGTGCCTCTACAATTCTTTACGCAAAATGTGAGCTGTTCCAAATAAAGCAATTTCTTGCACTTCCCAGTCTTTTGAATTACCTGGGAGTTTAGACAAGTTCTTACTCAAATTTTGTGGAACAAATCCCAGAGCTCCGATAACTATCGGGACGACCTGTGCTTTTACGCCCCACATTCGGCTGATCTCGATTTCCAAACTCTTGTATTTAAGACGTTTCTCTGCCTCCTTGGTAACGACGTTTTGATCGCAAGGTACCGCAACATCGATAAGTAAACACGATTTTTTCGACAAATCCCGGATAACTATATCCGGTTTGTTTGCCGCTATCGTGCGATCAGTTTGAATTTGTTGGTCGTACAATATCGTACACAATCCAACAGACGTCACCGGTTTTGGTGAGTGTTCGTACCACTTGGGGCATGTGTTTGGAACTTCGAGGGCGGTACAGATCTGCCAGTGGAGGTAGCTACACACCCTGTCATGTCTTTTCAGGTATTCCGTCTTTGCTAGGATTGGACAAGCTGAGACAATATGATCAATGGTTTCTACTTGCTCCAGGTAAATGCGGCATTTATCATCTTGGGAGATTTTGAGAACCGCTTTATCATAATGTCGTGTTCTCAAGGCCTGATCTTGGGCAGCTATTACAAGTGCTTCCGATTCTGGCTTCATTCTTCCCCTTTTAAGCCACATAAATGATTGATCTTTATTGATCTGCACCTTGTCTATTCTTTTTAGGTATTGTTAGTTATTATTATTATTATTATTATTATTATTATTATTCCTCTACATCACGTCTAAAAATGTTAAGAGTCGGCTGAATATAACATCTACTCCAGGTTGCAACCAGCAACTAAATGAGCACATCTAAGGACTGTCAGTGACTCTACAATACTTTGCGCAAAATGTGGGCTGTTTCAAAGAAAGCAATTTCTTGCACTTCGCAATCTTTTGAATGATCTGGGAGTTAAGCCAAGTTCTTACACAAATTTTGCGGAGCAAATCCCAGAGCTCCGGTAACTATCGGTATGCCCTATGCTTTTACGACCCAGACATTGGTCTGATCTCGACATTGAGATAAGCCATTGGTCAGAGATCAGCCATTGGTCTGATCTCGATTTCCAAACTCTTAAATTTAAGGCGTTTTTCTGCCTTCTTGGTTACGACGTTTTGATCGCAAGGCACAGCAACATCTACAAGTAGACACGATTTTTTCTTAAAAATCCCGGATAACAATATCCGGTTTGTTTGCTGCTGTCGTGTGAGTCGTTTGAATTTGTGGGTCGTACAATGTCATATAGAGCCCAACAGATTCACAGGTGAGTGTTCGTATCACGTGGGATGTGTTTCGAGGAAGGTACAGATCTGCTAGGGGAGGCAACTACACACCCTGTCGTGCCTTTTCAAGCATTCGATCTTTGCTAGAATTGGACAAGCTGTGATAATATGATCAATGGTTTTTCCTTGTTCCTGGCAAATGCGACATTTATCATCTTCGGAAATTTTGAGAACCGCTTTATCATAATGTCGTGTTCTCAACACCTGATATTGAGCAGCTATTAGAACAGATATTAGAACTGGCTTCATTCTTCCCTTTTAAGCGACATAAATGATTGATCTTTATTGATATGCACCTTATACATTCCTTTTAGATATTGTGCATGGAGTGGCTTATCTCTTCAAGATTTCTTTAAAATTTTCTGTGTCTTACATTTCATGTTTAGTAGCATCAGAAGTTCATTATCTGTGTTATTGTGCGTGTCTTGCATAGTTTTCTTTGCAATACTTTTGTTACACTAACAATGCCTCTGTTTCTCATCTTCGGTCAGCTTTCATGATCTGCCACATTAGAGGGTCTTCTTGATGACTGACTACATACTTTCCCATCACGACCAGGAGGCTTCTGTCTGAGGCCTCTTTCTTCTTCCTTACGTGACACATTAAGCCTTTTTTTAAAATATATTTATTAATACTTGTTCGACAAAATATTTGTCTTTCAAGTGTGCAAACATTATTTTACATTGAAAGGAACATGAGGAGAAACTTAAATAGTAACCTCTAACATACTATTGACAGGTATTTTTGATACTGATAAAACAATGATAAAAATAAACTTTGTTTATAAATATTACAAAATATGTGAAATTTATACAATAAATACTAAATACTATGGAGCTAACTATGGAGAATGTAATAGAGCTTTTGAATAACGTGATTTAATTCTGGGAAAAGTATTAGCTGTTTTTCCGAGTTGAAAAGATTTATCAGCAGGAGAAGAAGTAAGACAAGTATAGAATTTGCCTGAGAGACGGAGGATCCAGGATTTTAGAGGTAGAATACTGAGTTCATGTAATATTCGATCGTTTCTTATGAACCAGGGGGTTTTCAATATTTTTCTTAGATATTTATTTTGTATGACTTCTAATTTGTGATTTTGCTGCACTACCCCAAATGGGGAATGCATATGTCAAAGACGGGCGAATTATGTATTTCAATATGGACAATGCTGTATTTAAAGAAAGGTGAGAATTTTTGTTCACAAATGGGTATAATTTTAGATGCTTGACATTAGTTTTATTTATTATTGATGTAATGTGTGGTTCCCAAGTTAATTTAGTATCAAGTTGTAATCCAAGATAGGTAATTGGAGTCTTGTTAGGAATCCAAGGGATTGCTTTATAGTTGATAATAAGTGGATAAGTAGGAGAGATTCGTTTTGAAGAAAATATTTTTGCTTGAGATTTTTGACTATTGATCTTGATTCGCCAATTATTGTACAAGTAACAAGAGTATTTAAATCATCCTGTAAATTATCACGACCAGTTATATTGTCTGCATGAGAAGTTAATAGAGATGTGTCGTCAGCAAAGAAGGCTACTTGTGTATTTATTAAAAGTGGAATATCTGAAACGTAAATATTAAAAAGGATTGGTGAGAGTGGAGAACCCTGAGGTACTGCAGCGTGGATAATGTATTCAGTAGAAAAAACATTGTTAACCTGAACTTGAAATTTACGCTGTAGAAGAAAGCTTCATAATATTTTTTGTAAATATACAGAAAAACCGAATATTCTGAGCTTGTAAAGTAAATCATCATGCCATACTTTGCCAAATGCTTTTTCAACATTTAAAAATAGTGCAAATGTAAATTGTTTCTTTTGAAAACTTGACGCTATAAAATCTGTGATTCTTAATAATTGGTGTGTTGTAGAATAATTCGATCTAAATCCAAACTGAGATTTTGGAAGTACATTAGTTTGATTAATAAATTTAGTGACTCTCGTTAGAATTTTTTTATCAAAAATTTTTGCAAATGTAGATATAAGCTAATTGGACGAAAATTTTCTGGTCTAATGTGATCTTTTTGAGGTTTTGGAATGGGTATTCTGATTGCTATTTTCCAAATTGACACATTAAGTCTAAGTACATCAGCTCGAGGGTGGACGACATGATGCATTGTTAGCAGTTTTCGTTTGTCTTTAGATTCATGATTCGAATTTCTTGTTCAGTCCAGTACACCAGTTCGAAACTGTACTCGACTGCAGGCACCGCCAAACTACCAATTGCAGATATTTTATTCCTGGAGTTCAGAGTGGACTGCAGGACAAGTCTCGCTCTTCTGTAATACTCCCCGCGAATTCTCTCTTTTATTGTGTCGTGGTCTCACATTATTCAATGCCCTGGTATTTTTAAGTTTTGCCTGGCTCAATATCTCTAATCACAGAGTGGATATCAACTTCAACGTTCTCTGACGTTGTAACTACGCCTCTCTTTAAATTGATTTTTGCACACTTCAAGACAAACTTCATGCTGATGTCATTGCTAAGCTCATGCACGACAGACAGCATTTGGGAGAGAATCGCTTCATTCTTAAGAAAAAATTTAAGATCGACCATGAAAAACAAATGTGATACTGTCTTGGGAGTTTGGGAAGTTTTCATGTAAATTTTCAGAATAATAGTATTATTGTTAATATTATTATTTGCTATTCTCATTGCTAGTACATCAGGTTCTCTAGTTCTTAACTGTGGGCAGGTTTGTTATTTGCTATTGACATTTGTTATGTGTTTGGAGAAAGTTGTTTCAAAGAGAGACCGTGGATAACCCTAAAACCGAGTCATTATATGATCAAACAGTCGTTCAGAAAGTTTCTGTATGACATAAACCAGAGCTTTCTTAGATGAAATTGAGTAACAAGGAAACAAGATGAAAGAGGATCCCTGGACCTTGCTAGTGGGATGGAAAATGGGGACTTAGACGAGTTCGTAGTTGGCCATGTGACCTGCGTTGGAGATTCTGGCTCCTTTCCGCTGTCAGGATCGCAAAGCTGGCGTCACCAGCAGTCCCAACAAACGATTTCTCTTCGTCTTTGGCCTCTTTTAGAAGAGGTTTTGGGATATTAACGTTTAACTCTATAATCAGTTACACATTTTATCTCGAAAAAATTGTTTTGCATATTATTCTCGTGAAACAATGCTAATCCAAAAAGCCGATCTATGTATTTTGACGATTTTATTGAACTCATTGAAGATTTATTCAAGTGCATCTTATTGTCAGATACAATAGGAACACGGTTGTTATCGCAATATTCGATGTTCAGAGTGTACGTCTGAATATGTGGAAGCAATCGAGCCGTCGCAATGCACTCTTTGTTTTGGTTTTGATGTTACATGTTAGAAAATGTGCTATGTTATAATAATATTATTTCTTCAAGATTAAAGGCACTAAAAAAACTAGATAATTTTATATTTCAAACAGATACTCTTTTACATAATATATAAGTAATATTTACCATTATTTCAGGACGAAATTTTGTATGTCGTGCCCAACCCATTTTACTTCCGGATATTTTGTTTCAGTAACAACGAAAAGTAGAAGAATCAGGCTAAATTAATAATCTTATTTCTCTCTGCAGAACTTGCTTATCGAATTCCCGGACTCTGTATTACTTATCGTCTTTCATTCACAATCTGAATTTAGTAACCCGTCGTGTACTAAGGCAAGACATTTGACCCAACTTGTCTTCCTTATTATACACATCCGTTTCGTCTAACGATTGTATAAATATGATTCAAACTGCTGCATTGCCAGACTTATTTTCTTAACCCTGCAGTGGTAACGTGACTTTTTGAAACAAAAGTGGTAACGTGGGGTGTCTCCAGACCCCCACACTTTTGTCATGATATGTGCTAAATTATTGAAAAACAAATTAATGTAATATTCTTCTTCCATTATTATCAATTTTTTGGGTGTAATTAAACAATTTATTAAGAATTTAGTTGCTAAAGAAGCCTGAGAATTAATTAGGAAAGCATCTAATATTTGGAGTTAACTTTTCTACCGGTCTGCCTGTAGCACAAATTGAAATCTTTTCAAATTCAAAGTACAATGGAATATTTCAATACCCATATTATCCACATTTCACAATTTAGCATGATTTTGATGCCTGATTTCACAGATCCAGCCAAAATACGTTGCCCAATTACTGCCTTCATTTCCGCTTTGTCAGTCTTATAGGTGCTGCGATCATTTTTATTTCTCTCTAAATTCATTTAAATTTTTATATTGGTGGATTCTGTAATTCTCTCAATCATATCCAAATCAATAAACAAAGAAAACATTATCCTGGTCTTTTGGAATTGCGTGCAGACTGCTTTTTCCAGGGCGATGAATAACGATATTCTGTTTCTGCTTTCAGCAAAAGTTGGCGTATTCTTCAACTTTTTTCTTAACATATAAATTGACCTAAAATGTTCGTAGTACTTCAGTATTAACTTTGCAGTGAAATTCTAACGTAAAAATACAGTATGCAATACGTTGCCAAACTAATAGAATGTACGAGACTGAAGACATCTTTGCTAACGTAGAAGGTAACGCGGGGGCACCCCAAACAAAACAAAAGCTTGTTACACGGATAAAACTCACGAAATTGGCAAACTGAGAACACCCTAAATATCATGATACAAAAACAGAAAGGTACTCAAGCAATAGTCAGGGTAGCCAACGTGGGAAATACAAGAAGCGGGAAGAAAGGATCGTGGGGGTCCCACAGACCCCCGCGTTACCACTCCCGGGTTAAATGCGCCTAAAAGCAATCAATAGGCAAATTCAGAAACCATTGTATTTGAGCAATTTGATTTGATTTATTATTTGATTTATTTAATCAAAAAACAGTAAAAGGTGTATGTTGTGTGTAGGGGAGAAGATCGTCTGAACACGATATCTTCAGCTCCAGAATCCCTTCCCAACATTTTAACTATAAATAGTTAAAAGATGAATAAAAGTTTAACAAATAAAAGAAAGAAAATAATAATAATAAAACTTAAACTAGATGTGCCACAGAATGGTAAAGACTTTCTCGTATTAGTTTTTTTTTTAAATTTTCTTTGATCTGGGCTAGCTGTTCGGACTTGACACATACTTTTCCCAGCTGCAATCTACTGCCGCCCAAAGTACATTTTTCTGAAATTTTCTCAATTTTTCGGTTTCCTAATGGTAGAACCGTTATTTACTTACGAAATGTTATTGAAGAGCAAAAACCTCGTCATACATGTCATTTTTTGTTAAAAAATTTGGAGTCGATTTTAACAAAATGGCGTTTAAGCATCACTGTGTATGCAAAATGGGCTCTTTTCCACAGAAAACTTTTCAGTTTTCGAAATACTATTTTTGAAGTCATTTGAAACACTTCAGCTTATAAATGTAAAAATGTTTACAAATCTCTGTAAATGTGTGTATTAAAGGAGAGAGAGATATTAAGAAAAATACATTTATGTAATTTTTGAAAAAACAAAAGAATGTAGTAAAATTAATTATATGTCGTCTTAAACAACACAATTATCACACTGTACGAGATGTTTGAAGACAAAATTTTGAGCTGTTTTTGAGAAAATTCCGCTGAAAATTCCGCTGAAAATGCGGAATTTTTAGCTTGTTTTCACAGAAAACTTGAGTTTTCGGGGAACTTTTTCAGACATCATTTAATGCACATGTATTCTTAAATGAAATGTTAACAAATCGCCGCTAATGTAAATATTAACGACGTGGGAGGCAAGTTAAAAATTACATTTTTGTAATTTTTGAAAAACAAAAGAATATAGCAATATGGCGTTTATGTCATCTCATAGAGTACATTTAGTACATAGTATTCGTACCAACAGTTTAAAGAAAAAATGTTGTGCCGCTTTTGAGAAATGTTTGTTTTTGTATTTTTTAATATTGCATATATTGCACGCACTACTGTGCGAAAACTTCTAAAATTTTCACAAAATGTAAGAAAAATGGGGAGCCATTTTTGAGAAAATTTCGAAAATGTCGCGATGGCTTCATGTAAAGTACTCCTAAAATGAATGAATGTTTTTCAGAACCGCAGAGCTTCGACTCAGGCCAGAGCGACAGGGGTTTATTCAGTTTGAAAAAAAAACGTACGCATAGTTTAGGCGATGATGTTGTTCACATGCACCAGATGGACAGACGGACAGGAACACACATGGACTGACGGACAGACATTTTGAAAATAAAACACTTTTTCGCTATCAGGGGACACCAAAACACGTATTTCCGTTGAAATCTCGAAATCGCTTTTCCGCTGCATCACATAATTTTCTCTCTACTACGTATAATTCTCTGTACTCCGTATATACGTATAGAAGAAAGTAAAAATTGATACTTAATGAGTCATTTAAAACATTTGCTGATGTGGTTAACCTAATTTGTTAAAAGTGTTTAAGAATAATTTTTAATTGAAATTTGAAAATTCACGACCGTAAAAGTGATTGTGATTCCAGCATTAGACAGACTCACTCTTCCACTGACACGACCACCATTCAACGCAGTCCCGAGGATTAATCGTGGAAACAGAAAACGTTAGTGCAGAAGGCAACATTAAATGTTTAATATACAATAACAATAATATATTTCATATTAAAAATAATTATCTATACACATGTTTCTGGAACCTTATATCATCTTCAGTGACTCTACAGATAAGAAAATACGTAATTAAATTTATTTAACACGTCAAATGAATTTAACTTAAACGAATAAGAATAGATGAGGTACAAAAATTAACTATATAAAAAAAAATCTATGAAAATGTGATACATACGCAAGCATTATGGATTAATCCCGTGGAACATAATTTGACGCCATTTTGTATAATCTGTGCAGTACTGTATCCTACACTGCGATTTCTCTATCTTTTCCCCTCAAGGCCACTCAAATCCCATCTTCGCTATGGAATATGTCACGGCATTTCGCATCTTTCTCGGTCTTGCCGGTAGAAGTCGCATGATCGCAAGCACTGCTTGGTACGGTCGCGATCAAGCGAAATCTAGCGGAACGACTGAGAAAGATCCGAAATGCCATGACATATTCCATCGCGAAGATGGGATTTGAGTTAGAAAAGTTAGAAAAATCGCAGAATAGTGAATAGGAAAAATTGAGGGAGGAAATGGAAAAGTGGAGAAGCTAGTGAGTAAAGAGTTTTAATGCGGGGATACTTTTTCCGATTATTCATTAAGACCTAGAAAATCCGTATTTTCCATTAGGTAATTTTAAAATTTTCAAAAATATTCACTTTATTACGTTTATATTCTTAATGGAAGACTTTGAAATTGGGATTAGGGTTGAAAGAGTCTAACAGGATTTAATGAATTCTTTTCTTCGTTCGTATTCCCAAACTTCCGGTCTTCCTCAAATCCAACGCGGATTGATACGGAGATTTTAGTTGCCCCGGTAGGTATCTCTGCAGGTCTGCACTATTACTCCTCTATTCTGAAGACAGCCCAAATCACAAGATGTCTCAGAACAAATATTGTAATTTTCTGAGGCATGTAGACGGGGGAAAATGATCACTTTTTGGCGATGGACATACATTGGAAAATTGTGTTTAAAGAAGTTATTCCCATTTATACACGTCGTAGTTGCCCCTGATATTAAGTATCCCCTTATGTACAGATGTTTGGCGGGTACTTGGAATCTTTGTGTCAAAACGTGACCTGCCGGACATTTGCATATAACGTTGCCTAAAAATCAGGGACAAGTGCCACATGTACTGGGCATTTCCCAGTGCTCGTTCATTGGAAAAAAGTGATCATTTTTTGCCACTCCACATATCCTAGAAGTTTGCAGCATTTATTGTTAGACATTTTTACTACAAATTTAAGGACCATGGACTGAAGATCAGGAATGGGGCATGAATAAATTTCAGCTTTCCTTTTCTAATAAGAATAGCATTCAAATTGTTAATACATTATCAAAAAGTAGAAAGAATAGTGTATCTCTCAAACAAAATATTTTTTACCCATTTAAATATTAGATAATATTCTAACATTCCTTTTATAAGAAAATTACTCCAGTACGATCGATCATTACACGCATACCATTACGGATTCTTTCTTTTCTATGTACGTGAAAATAATTTCACCATTTCATCTGAAGTTGAAACTTCTGCTAAGCAAAGAATTCCATGAAAATTATATTTCAGTTTCAGAACTGCTAAAAAACCTATCTTTCTTCTTTCTACGTGCGTTTAGATAATGGTCTTTTGATATTGTGGCGTTTATATTTACTTTCACAGTGCACTGTAGATCAATTGACAAATTTATCGTCACACCGACAATATAATTTATTAGACAGAAGTAAACATGGTGGAAAAATATGAGAATAGTACTTGAAGAAAATAAACATTTTTACTTTCTCGCCTTTACTTCGTACCAAGAGAACGTATTGTAATCGTGCCCAAGAAAACGTCGAATTTTCGTCAGAAAAAACTTATTGTTGAGCCCTAGTAACGAAAAAGTGTAAACATTGAACGAAACAATCAAAATATTTGTCATTTTACTCCTAAAAGTTTGAATGCAATACTAGTAATATTGAACCGTTAGATTTCTTATTCAATTTGCTGATCCCAGAGCGCAAGGAAGGGAAGTGCGAGGGCGAATACAAATGTGATCCTGCAGAGAAGTTTATGCGTAAGATATTTACAGTCGAAGTAGTTAAGATTTTCCCTTTCAATTAAAAGTACGTCTTGTTTCCTCTGAGCTATTTGTATCCTAAGATGTATCCATCAGTTCTCCGCATTTTGTGCTTTTTAATAGTCGATAATGTGTATAGTGAGGATATTGCGCGATCTTGTGTTATCACATTTGTTGCGGACGCCATGGTACTTAACCGTCTGACAGTGGTCTTTACTTGAGATAAGTCAATTCGCAAGTTTACATCTTTTATGTACGCTGAATCTATCTTTCGCCTGTACAAAAATACTTATTCTCCGTCAATTTAAAATTACTTTTGGGAGTACCACAGTTCTGAAGAAGTGGGAATACGTCTAAATTGTTGTAGATAATACATGTCTCACCTTACTACATTATATTCTAATTTTCTCTTGTTCACATTTTAAGCCCTCCCATATCAAAGCGATTCTCAACTTTATTATTTCCTTCTCTTTCAGAGTATTTCGAAACATCGAAATATTCTCATAACTTTGTATATGCATACGATGAATTGAGTATGTGAATGAAGGACCTTCGATTGATTTTCTCCATTCAGTCGCGCGGACCCGAAATTTTAAATGAGGGGCAAATAGTCTACCAAGAAATGGCTCTTTTTTTAAGAGTTCGTTGGTTTTATAGTTGTTCTACTTATAACTACCGTTTTTGGAAGAGTACTTCATTTTTCTTCGGTCAATCCAGTTAATACAACACCACTTTCTCCCGCTGACAGTCACTGAAATTAAAGGTTTCTCTTTTAATTGGATTTCTCTAGTAGCCAACAATGAGTGTAGTCATGAAGTCCTACAATCATTAAACGTCTCTTGTAACACGTTAAAGTAATAACTATATTTTAAAACTGTGTTAATAACTAGAGCTGGGAAATTTATACAAGATTTTAGCTTTGAAATACGTATGCAAATATACACAAACATGTTGAAATAAGCCCAAGAATGTTTAAAATTTGTAAGGTCTATTTACAACAACAGGTATTTTGCGATTATGTTAATTATATTTTTGCTACCAATCGAAAAAGGACACAAGAAAAATAAAAACAGTTTATTTACTTCCAGACATTTTAATTTGCATTAAGTGTATCATAAACATTTTAAAAGATTTACTGTTCTTAGAAAGCATCACACATTAGACAAGATAGTCTTGTATTTCGAAGAAGAACTTTCCATATCGTGTGATGTGATAGACTTATGTTTGTATTATGACTGCGAAATACTTTCTCTGAAAGTTAGGTACACAGCGAATGTATTTTCTCATTTAAAACCAATTTCCAGTATATCATGGTTATCTAGTCGATCCATCAACAAATTTTTCTTTGCCGGTTCTGGTTATTAATCATTAAAAATTTTTCGTAAATGACAATTAGAATAATTAAGAAACCTTATGGTTTGCTCTAATCAATAATGTTTACTTAAAAATTTTAGACAAAATGAAAAATATGCTAATTAATACACAACTATTCCAAAAACGTCTAAAATATGGAAAATACAAACAAAACGTCTTTTATCTAAGATTTAATATGACCTCGTGGAACATACAGATTTTAAATTTCAGAAAGTCATACGCCGTTAGCAAAAAACATGTAATTACTCAATTTTGTAACATGTAACTTCTCAATTTTAGTCATAAAATAATTAGTTACGGAAATTTGAATACATTCGAATAGTAGTGCTTCAACTGCGCGCGGAACCACAGGGAAGGAAATGAGGGAAATTTCCCCTCCCAAAATTTTTCGATTATTAATTTTAACTTGTCACGAAACTTTCAAGCAAAAATATTTTCGTATTAACATTAAAACGAATAAAATTGTACTGCATCATTCTATGTAATCTGCAATATAACACATTCGGCCAAAACGCTTTGAATAACAAATTTTCCCTCCCAAAATCTGTCTCTGGACCCGCCCCTGAAACACAAGCCAACAGCAAACTATCTCTAAAAGTCAAATAATGCAATCATGCTAGAATTCAAAGGGGCTGTAGTTGTGGCTGCTCCCGACAGTGATCGCGCGGGTAGGAGAGAAAGTTCAAACCTCGGCTGATAGAGGGAGCAGCTGAAGTCTCGGCAGCGAGGAGTTGCGAGCATAGGCGAATACCCCCCCCTTACCCTCTCCTTCAACGTTTCATCGACGTCTACGTCAGGGGCCAAGATCGCGAGAGATTGGAGGACGCGGTCAATGCAAGCTAAGAGTGGTATTGCCAAAGAGTTCGAGCCGTGTAATTTCTTACAGGTGTCTTCGAATAAATGTTGCAAGCTTCTATGGTGTTTAGAGGGACTGAAAATAATTACTTTTTGCCAAAGGTGGTATAGCAGGAAATTTCGTATAACAGTTACTCATATGAAATGTACCCCTGATTTATAGGCAACTACCATCGCACAACTCTTCGGCAGCTCACGTTCTGAGACAGTTAAGGAGACTTCATGAACCTGCTGAACATTTATGTACAGGACATTGCATCAAAATCAAGGGCAAATGCGACATGTATAACCCCATAATATGAAATTTGCCACCACAAGCTTATTGGCTAAAGTGATTATTGCGCCTTCTACATGCGTTAGAAGTTAAAAATATTCATTCTGAGACAGCTGGATTTGCATCTTGTTGACGCTGCCTTGTTGACGTCAAATATTGTTCTTGATTTGGTAAAAGATGTCTTGGCTTTATTAGAATTGGTGTTCGGTTCAATGGTTAATGCTGTAATATTTCTACCTCTACCGGTGAAATTGGTACCCTACTCAGTACCTTCACATTTAGACAACCATCCAGGAAATAACTAATGAAGTTACATTTTAGAAGCTCTTTTCTTGCGTATTACTTCCCCTTCAATTATCTTATTTTCGTGAATTGAAAGTACCAAATATATTATTTTCTGCAATACTTATAAATTTGGAAAAATATATGCTTTAAATAAATGTTTTATTTCATATAAATAATAAGTTGAAAATATGAACTTGGCGTATTTGCCAAAAATGGAGAGATAAAGAGCCCCCAACCCCATTCCGGTGCCACTCCGGTGCCGGTGTCTATTGTTGATCAAATTGAAATTTAATATTGGGCGTTCATTTCTCACAGTCATATTCATATTATATCACAAACTCTGCACTTAAAACTTAAGAATACTTTCATCGTCTCCTATATTATTTCAGTAGTATACCTTCCATTTGCGGCTCTCACACGCAACCAATTTTTATGAATGAGGTCTCTAAAGAAAGAGAATTTCACGTAGACGTGACGAATTGTACTTTGGCTTTAAAAATATGAAGGGTTTGTTTAAAAAAGTATCTAAATAATCATGTAAAATACAACCCGCAACGCACGTCAGGATTTTTGAATCAATATTGTTAAATAACTCTTAACTTCAAAAAGTTCTAGGGCCTTAAAAAGTTAAATTTTGAGGCCTGAAGCCTCGAATAAACGTTCCTCACATTGTAATCTAGAGGATGAGATCTTCTTGACCATTCTTTTACATTTTTGCTGGTTCGTCGTTTCTCGATTCTACCCCACCTGTCCAGAGCCTGTAGAATCTGCAACTGTCTGTGAAATTATTGATTACTTGATATTCTATGCGATTTTGAATTACACGGGTGTACCTCTTTGCTCGATAATAAAGTTAAATAAAAATAGTTTGTATTGACAAGGGTGTGTTATATTGTTATCAATTATTGTGACATATAGAACAAGTGACGGAGGAAAAGAGAATATTGAAGAAAAATATGTATTACAGGCTTAATATAGAAATGGAAAAATAAAGAAGAGGGTGGGGTACAGCTTGCGATAGTTTTCGCACGGATACGCTAGTTATTTAAATTCCTGGTTGTGATTTATTAATTAGTTTTATACTATACGCCCACTACTTAAGACAATCAAATTGGCTACCATCATAAATACATATTTTTTTATCCCAATTAGAGTGTGAAGTAATAATTTAATATCAAATGAAACATTTTTCACTTTTCATTTGCTTTTTGCATGCGAACAAGTTTGGTCTTGCCGAATAGCTTCACATTGGCAATTGAAGCACTCTTGGTAGTTTCAAAGTCAAGTTTTCGGAAATGAGTCTTTAAATTCATTTAATCAGTCTTCTACTTCTTTTTCACAAAAAATGCTTCTTGTCCTTTTTGTAACATTGGCTAGGGAAGCATAATTAATTGTTTAAAATTTCACGCTTAAGAGAAATTTAATTTAACAGGCAAGGTGAAGTTGCTGGTTTACGCTACAAAGAAGGAAAATAAATCTTTAAAAAATAACTCTAGAAACAAGCATCATCGAATGATAATAAAAAGTTAGAGTCCTTTCATGACCCTTAGGTGCAAGTCGTTCTTATCGTAGAACGAACGACAAGAGTGGAATGCATTCCCTGAGACGGGTACCCTACTCAACAGACGGCGCGCTGTTGCTGCTCCCACACGAAACGTGCAGTCGCCTCATACAGAATGACATGTGCAGTGACTCACGATTCAGCACAAATTTCTACTGTATTGAATCACTATTGTAACTTCAAAAGTTCACGTCACCGATCCTGCCTTGAGGCCGACCTGCCAGGGGCCCAAGTGGTGGGTTGCCGGATGGAAACCAACAACCAGGAGCTTAGCATCGCCTACTCAATGCCTCCATCTTGAAGCTAATGGCGTGAGTGCCGCCATGAGACTAAGGGCCCGAGTGGTCGTCTACAACTCTCCATCAGAGATCTCGCACACCTACGCAGATGAGATCCCCCCCTGCGGGGATTACTTAAGGAATAGAAAAATCATGATCAACAGAAAGGTTTTAAAAGAGCCGAAAAACTTAGGGATGCAACACATCACCCGCACCTGCTGAGCCTATGCCACTGACGAAAGGCTTCTCACTGGCTTCACACTTGCAGAACGTGTTTCTTATGCCTTCTAGTGATGAGGATTCAAATGAAGGCAATTTATTTATTTTTCCTTATTTTATATTTAAAGAATAAGTCTGAAACGTTTCAAGCAGTATTCGCATTGCAGTAATGTAAGATTATGGGTCACTTTTGGAATTTTTTTGGTCTCAGAAAGGTTAAGGCAGTAGAATATCGATTGCCCATTTCAGTGTCAAATATCTGATCGCTAACAAACTTTTGCAGTTTTCAAGTAACATCTATTGGATCCAAATCACAATTTGGAAATAAATTAATAGAAATATAACAAATTAAAAATTGCCCATTTTATCTGAGGGATATATACTCAAAAATGTAACTAATTTTTAGAAAATGCTTGCATTTTTATTCTTGCATCTAATTTCTGTGGAATAATGTCTCGTATACAACGTCCTTATGTAAAGGGAGTCGAATATTAAAATAACAAGAGAGCAGGTGTTTGTGTACGACAAACTTGTGTTTTTTTATATGAAGTTCTGAATTTGAAAATATGTTTTTATGAAAATGTTCATCCCCATACATTTATCACACTTTGAGCAAAATTGAAGTATTTCGAACACATTCCAATGCACTATTACAAATAGCATTACATGCATTCCCTCTTAGAAAAAAGTGGATGTTAATAACTACTCGTACTTCCGGATGCTTCCTCTTGGTTTCTTGACGTGGCACAGCCTCCATCATATTCAGGCGCAGAAGTAAATAGTCTTCTATGCGAAAGTCCATTGTTCTGACGGAGCGGTTAAAACTTACGACGAAACTTACTGTCCAAAATCTTGTGGTCGAAAACAAGGGAACCACTGTTCGCACGCCTGTCCTTCCGGGCCGGTTGATATCTCTATCGCTGACAGAAAATGTCCGGCGCCCACTCAACATCAGTTCGTCAGAAGCAAGAGGCCACTCTAAGCTTCCGGCTCGCAGGTTGGGAGGTGGATGATCGCGTCAGCCGAAGAGGTCCAGTGAAAAGCTATTGTCCGACAGTTCCAGTGAACATGCTGAAGAGTGTGGCCGGTCCTTCGGAAGTGCAATATCAGAGAAGAATACTCTTATGGAGTGGTGAAAAGTGTGTCGTATTCATCATTTTCGTTTCGTCTTTGCATAAAAATCCAAATTTTTCACTTAATGCAAGTCGTTTAACTGACTTGTTTTTTGTGCAGTGTTGCAGAGTTTCGGATTATCTGCTTCCAGTACACTTCAATTAAGAAAAGAGAACATCGAGATGGGAATATTACGAACTCCAAAGAAAACAAGGTAGCAGAAGTAACCAGTGATAGATTTGTTGAGAGTGCTGTACAAGGGCATTTATTTTTCCAAAAAGTACCTTTACTGTTGGACAAAGTACTACACGCAGTGGGCAGTGACGAGGAATTATCTAAGTTAACCAATTTGTACTATTTTTAGATGTGTTCTCAGGTTCTGAACCCCTAACGAATGTGAATCATTTCCATTATTGACATAGACGATATTTCAAAAATGCAAGTGCAACTACTTAAGAAAGATTTAGCTACGTCGAAAACGGCTAAGAATTTTAAAAAAATATTACTTGGAAGAAATGTAGGTGGCATAAGGACTTAACTAGGTGGAAGTGATAGAAAACAGGCTATATAAAACAACTGGTATCTCAACCGGGTTAAAAGCCTTCAGAAATGATAGGCGTTTAATAGTGAATCTCACAAGTAGGACGCATAGGTAGTGAACAGGATTTGTGGAAGGAGCCCAGTTCGTTTTCGAAATGAGAAATGTTTTGATCACCACGAAGAAATGATTGGCGATAATAGTGATTAGTTTGTTTATGTCCCTTTATTATTAGAACCGAACAATAAGACTATTTCGATAACGATCTGTACCAATGAATTTTATTTTATAAATTTACTTTACGTGCGTACTCATTAAATTTTGTTAATTTTATAATTAAAATGTAAAACTATTTCGGTGTCCGAATAAATCTGGGTTTTAGGCAAAATCCGTTTTACACATTAGTCAGAAAAATGAGAAAATTTGAGTCTACGTTAGTAAAGGCTCTAAAACTCATGCTCGTGAAACTCCCTGGAACATTTTCTTCAAAGACTGAAGACTACAAGCTTCAACATTACTAGCTTAGCATGGCGCTTTCGACGGATATTTTTACACAAACATGTTTAAATTGTTCTTTTATGTATAAACAGTTCAAAAAGCAAGCAGAAATAAAATTTAAACATATAACAGGTGCCATGCTTGTCCATTTCTAAGCACATAAAATTATATGGAAATATACAGACTAAAATACATGAGTATAATTTTGTTTCATTACTGAATTTCGCCAAGGAATTTTGAAAATTCTATTTATTTCAAAAGTTCTGAGAGGCGAACAAACAGTTCTTGAGTTCCCTACTAGTTTCGAAAAAAGTTATGCAACAATTGCAAAATTATCGCAAAAAGCAAAAAACCGAACTGCGGGCAAAAAAAATGAAAAATAGAAATATACATATTATATGTTCTCAATGGCAGACAAAGAATTCTAGAACATTTGTCATACAAAGTATAGCAGAGGAGATATAACATAATTAAGGGTTAACCTTTGTTTCACAGAAAGTTCATAAACAATAAATTTTCTTCATTTTTGTGAAGAGTTCTGGGTCGCGAACGGAGAGTACTTAAGAAAGATTTAATACATTTTCTCGTCCTACGTCAATCACAGGAATTATCGACCGACGTCAATCAATATTTTTATGTTTTTTTAGATTTTCATATTTTAAAAAAGTTATTAAATTGCTGTTTTCAATCCTGACAAGCGAAGGAACCGTTCTGAAGAAAATGGGGAAATCGGAAAATGGTTTTGGTTATTTTTTGTTTTTTTTTCTGGATTTTTTTGAGAACTCCAGAACTTTTTGTCAGCCATTGAGAGCTTGAGAACTCTTATAACATGTTATTTTTGTTCATTTTTGCTAACAGCCTCTTTCTTCTTTTTAAATTAATTTTTTAGTGATAATTTTTTTCATTTTTGCAGGATTGTTTTCAAAACTTTTCGAGAACTCGAGAACTCTTCGTTCGCCTCCCAAAATTTTCCAAAATTCACTAATTTCAAAATCTAATCAGTCAAGAAATGATTCATGTAAATTCCAGAAATATAATATAGTAATTAACTCCGTTTTACTCAGTGCTCGTAGGTGCGTTGAGACCATCAAAATCACTTGTTTTTCTAAAATTCTTATACTCTAGAATATTCCGGAAGAATTCTTTAAAAACAAGTGATTTTGATGGTTTCAAAGATCTAGAGGAGTCTCGATAAGAATTGTGCCAATTGATTTGTTGTAGCGATGGAATGGATTGAGATATTGATCACTTCCTCAGATGCCGTTAAGTCACCCAAATTGCGTTTTAGTTGCTTAAAACAATTAACACTTTTAGAGCAATTTCTTAGAGTTTTCTGGATGGATAAGCAAAAAAATATATTATCCACTAGAAGACCAAGACACGACGAATGACACCTTGTTTGTCCTGATCGCTGGACCGGAAGGATATAATGGTAAACAAGACACAGATTATTCGTTTACCATATAAAAATAGTAATAGCTCGTGAACGTGTATTTGAAGTTCTTCGTCCCCCTCTATGCTTCTGCAAGTTTATCCCTACAGAATTAGTGTCCTCGATTTTTTGACAATTTATTGAGGATGCCAAGAATTGAGCCGAGTGAAATAGTACCTAGCGTTCTACAACAAAACATTCAAGTGAACGCACTTCTGAGGCAAGGGAGGTCTACCGTGTTGTTAGAACTGCATAGTACAAGTGAGGCATAATATTAAAGAGAAACAGTTGATATGGAAGCCAGAGGGTTTTAGTGACACTGTCGCGGGCAAGCCAGTCATCACTGAAGATTCCTCTTCTGGCGAAAAATCATCTGCTTCAGACATGGAAGGAATTGACCCTACACCTGAAGGAGAGTGATCCTAAGTAAGTAGATTGCATGGTCACTTGAGATATTAACACTGTAGGTACGTAAAGTAAACTATAATACAAAAATATTAATGAGATAAAATGCAACTATTTTGGCCCTTTCTTTACAATTTCATTTGCATGATACACTTTGGGAAAATGTAAAAATTCATAATAATTCGAGCATTCCAGAATCGTATGGACTGATGTGTGTGTACCAGTTTGCAATTCATATGTTGAAGATACATTTTCTTTACTAAAAATTATTATTTATATCGCTAACAGGGAAGAGACAATGAAAGATACCAAACCTTTACTTCCCTAAAAACAAAATAAAATATATTAATTTATCGAGAAAACAATGAGCTTTTATGAATAATTCTAATTTGAATAATCAACAAACCAAACAGTTGATCGAGACCTACTTTTCCCCAGGCCTGCTCTATATAACACAATAAAAGTATCTCGTTAATTCCGCATACAATCCTCACAGAACGTTAAAATTAACAAGAACATTCCATGCGAATTCCACAACAAAATGACCACTTACCTATTCCATATCGCCTTTGCATCCCCTTGGTTGTATGTAAACGTCCATCCAGCACGGCGTGATGACGTTGGTACGCTATTCCAGGCGACCTGCCAGCCAGCAGTTGAGATCGCGGGTCCAGACGTCTTGCAAAGCGCTCCATGCCGGCGACTTGCACTAAACTCGGCGCGGCTCCTATTTCCCTCCTTCGTAAGCAGGAAATTGCTCAGTGGGTCACTGTGTCTTTGGCGTGTGTGCTTGCGTTCGTGTCGCATGCGAGCCCCCCGCGGACACTCAATGTGTGTGTGTGTGTGGGTGGGTGTGCGGGGTTGAAATTAAATGGAACATGTCGAAAGAAAACCCCAGTACACTCTCTCTAGACCAGCGATCGGCAACCGTTTACATATTGCGGGCCACTGAAGTCGCAATTGAGGATTTCGAGGAGCACTACTTTTAGATGCAAATATTAAAGGAACTGCGTGGAATATTTCACTGTTCTAATTTATAATTAAAAATGTTAATTTTCGTAAAATTAAAATTTACGAAATTAAAAACAAAATTTTGCATTAATTCTTACTTTTTAATTGTTGTTAAAAATAACTAGAATACGTAAGGTACAATTCAAGAGCTTACCGATATGTCGTACTTTCATGAAATTAAGAGAAAGTATTTACATTTAGCCTTAATGTTCAATATTGGTTTTCTCTCCCGATCAAGAGATCCGGTACTGACATAAACGTTTGTTTGCGGGGTTTACTCCAACCAGATATCTTTCAGCAGCGGGGCACCGCTCCACACGGGCCAAGTTCTCAGCTTCCTATTGGTCTCCCGACACGTGCAGCGTATGTGTATAATTAAGAGTGAGGTAAGGACGAGGAAGAGAAAGGAGAGATCGCGCGCGGTGCGTGGTCCGTTTGCTAGGGGGGTCTGCTCCGGCGTTCTTCCCTCTGATAGGCGAAACCATGGAAAAGTATCGTTCTGAGCAGCCTTCCCGCCCTCCTCCCGTCGCGCCCGCACCCAGCTCCACCACACACGCTCTCACGGTGTGTTCCTTGGCCTCGGTTCCGTCCTACACCGCCCAGCTCGCTTCGTCTCGCTTCACACTACGCCTTGCTTTGCTCCGCTTTGCCATGCCTTGACTCTACGTCGCGACCACGCCCCGCCTGCCCGCTCGCAACACCTAGATGCATTACGGATTGCATTTAATCAGATTGTGCTAACAACATTTTTGAAATTTAGATATGAAAGCATTATTTCTTTACTGTTTAAGTTAAGATGTATGTGTTTATAAAATTACAATTTATTTCACGATGTATCACTACACAGTCAAATCACACAAATTTAAAGACAATTTGACTTTGATGTCCCAGATTTTTAAACTGTGTTTCTATGCAGTGTATAAGGAAATATAAGAAACGCGTTTTTCAGTATTTCCTAAGGATTTCTTTCCGAGACGACGTAAATTTTCAAAACTTTTGGAAAAATGTTAGCATTGCTGAAGTTAATCGTTTCAATCTCGTGTTGTAATTGTGAGAGAAATGTAATACTTTGCGACATTAAAGAAGATGATGTTTTTTTTATTTGATAAGGTATTCAATTCATTAATTCTTTTAAACTGCATTTTTGACTTATTTTATTTTATTATATTTTTCTTTTGTTAAATTCTTCCTTAAATCATCAATTTAAAAATTCAAGAAAAAATATTGTATTTTGTCAAATGTTTTACATACGTCTAGTAAGTTTCAAAGTGAGGACTCTGAGAAATTAAAATCAGTAGAAATTTTTACTCGCAGTTTTGCTGCAGAGTCTGCTGGAGAACGTAATTGTATTTTTCTGAATGAAAAGGTAGAGGCGTAAAAAATATTTAAACATTAACGCAGAATTCTTCTCCAAAAAATAATTGGCAATATTTCTGAAGGGAGTGGAATTAGAGAAAAAATAAAAAACCGTGAAACCCATTTTCAAACCCATAAACATTCATAAAAAGTTTCGTCTCAAAAAAATTAGGGAGCTTTTGCATGATGAAGCGTTACAGTAGTCGACTGCACTATCTATCAAACGCTATGTTGTGCAAAAACTCACTATTGCGATGTTTTAAAAGTGTGAAATTGGACGAGAAATTTTCGAAAATTTCACGAAAATCGGATTATTGATTAAAAAGTTTTTGCAGGACATACAAGCATACACAAATTTTTGTCAGGTGTTCAACGTCACCCAAAAGTCATTTTACAACTCCACCCGAAACTTTCAATTTGCTGTTTTGCAAATCTTGCCATATTCAGAAAAGCTCAAACAACATTTCAAATGGCTCCAAATTTTTCAAAATGTTAGAATGTGCATATAAGACTAAGTTTTACTCTTCTATAATTTACTTATAGTCATATTTGAAATCTACCAATAAGAGAGCGAAAAACTCTGAAAAAGTGAAAAAGATATCCTTTAGGCCCTAATAGTCGGCAGCTGAGAAGAGAGTGGTGCAAAACTGAAAAGCTATCCCACACTAAAGAGATTAGAAAAATAATGATCACGAGAAAGTCAGTGATATTCTGTAACAACACAAGTTTCATATGTATAGTTTTGAACAAAACATTATGCAACACAAGAGAAATATTGTAACTTCAAATAATTTATTATTAATTTCACTCGTAGGAAAGCACTGAAAAAGAAGAACAGTAAAAGCTGTATTGAAATTTATTGATTTAAGCATGTTAATGTTGACAGTATATTCTTGTGGTTTAGCTACAGCTTTCCATTTCATTTGCTCATGGCTTCTTGCCTCTGTGAATACATGTGTAAAGTCCCAATAGTAAGTTTTCTCTTCCAATTTCTTAGTTCATGATGTGAATTTGCCTTAGTGTTGATCTCTTATGTGAATAATGGCAATTCTTAAAGGAAATTAATTTTCATTCTGATTATTATAAACATAAATAATAAGTATTTATTATAACATTAAAAATGGATACACTTGAATAAAATTAAATAAAGATAACAACAAAGAAATAACAAAATAAAATACTACTATAAGTAAGCATCGTGATATTATAAATAAATGAAAAATTGTAACAAAGGAACACTTGAGTATATCCTGGTACTGGGAGATGAATACAAGCTTCAGCTGTACTAACTTATAATAAAAAAGTATTCTTTACTGTTTAATGTTTCAATTACCCCGCCTGATTGCAAACAAATACTTTCTAACATATTCACATAATGTTAAATAAATTGAGATATATACATGACTACAATTGGCTTGTTCTATTGAGTTATAAATGAAATTAAATGGTTTCTTAAATATAATAATTAAAAAGCTATTTTCCACCTAAGGAATTAGGTACTGTTATGAATAGCACAAAGTTGATTTGTTTGTATCACAGTGAAGTTTGGGTAATACAAATTGTAAAAGTTTGGAAATTGAAACAAAGTAAATAGACATAGTCAAAATATAATAGAAATTAAGGAAAGCCACATTTGTCACCATGGGAGCTACATTTTAAAATTCGTGTAATATCATATCTTGACACAAGAAAACAAAGTACCAGCCATTTAAAATCTTTGTTCTCCAAAATATTACACTTAAAGCTTCTCAAAAATATTCCAAATGCTCTGAGAAATAAATGTAAGAGAAAACTATCGTTATGGTATACTTAATCATTTCAAACAAATATTAACACCTTTTAATGCAAATATACATGTGCACTGTATACTTTTGTGACAGTCTTCCAAAATCTCATGGAAAATATAACATCAATTTTTTATTACATAAATTTGCTCTTGATTAATAAGTTCTCAAAAATTCATTTGGGGCATTTTTGAGAACAAAACTTTTTAAATATATCAATAAATGTTTGTTATTATTCTTTCATTACTTCAAATGTAAGAAATCACATGAATTCTAAATGTAAACCTTTACAAATTTCAGCCGATTTTGATGTTTATAAGTAAAACTTTGATCAATAAAAAGTTAGGTTATCTTTTAAATTTGACCTCTTAGAACTCACTTATTTCTCAGTAAGGTACTAAATTTATTCAATTCAATTCTATTCACAAGATTAAACACTAAGAACTGTCATACAGCTGAATAATAAAAATATTATTTACATAAGACTCAATACGAATTTCAGGGACATGTCTTATTTTCATCTTTTTTTAATATATTTTTACTCAAATGCCCTAATGAAGCAGACTTGGAAATCGTTACTAGTAACACTTCTGTAAATCATGATTAAAACTGAATATTTCTATTAGTTTTTAAAGCAATGTAGAATGGATTAAGTCAATACAAGACCTTATGGTCATTATGATCAAAATCCTCAGTCTTGCTCAAACAAATTATATCATATCTGCATAAGCGTTCCTCCATAATGGAAATAAGTCAAGAGATCATTACTCTGGCAAACTCTTGCACCAGTCTCTGGTAAAGTAAATAAGTTTTCAAAACCTGTGCGTCATCCACACATCTTGGAAGTTGAGAGATTCAATTCAACTACAACAAACCAGCCTTTGAAATGAGAACTCACAGTCAATCTGGGAATAAGGATGATTAATCATTGCATTATCGGCACTACACTCCGATTTAAACAGAGTGGCACTTCAAAGTCACAAGCTGGATGGATAGGGGGACACTGTCATCCCCTAGGGAGATTTGTTATGACATTTTTGGGCTGATTTTAAGGACAGGGTTCGGCTCACTAAAACAACGGCGCACGGTTCACTTGCGCATGGTTCATTCGCGCGGACCACGAGAACGAATCACTCAGGGAGCACTGCTTGCATTGTGCATTGTGCGGTGTGGTGCGAATGTGTAATGGAGAATTACAATGGTTAAATGCATAAAATGCGTTGCATGCATAATGTTAAATGCATAAAATGCGTTGGTAATTATGCGTTGGACAGACTCAAGGATGTTTTATGTTAACGCGAGGACCGAAGGCCCGAGCCTCGTCCTCAACTTGGACACGGGTAGCGAAGCGTCACGATTCTACACGAAAGTGCGTTGGCCACGTGGCCGTGTGCACACTGTGGCGGCGCCGCGAATGACTCGTTCGGAACCGAATCGTGCGCGTCAATAGGAGCCGAACCCTGTTCTTAAAATCTACCCATTTTTGGTATTGGAGCTGCCGATTAGATGATGTTCCCCTCTCCTTCCAGCTCGTAACCTTCAAGTCCCTCTCTGTTTAAATCGGGGCATAACCAGCTAGAGGCCAAACGTCCATTTCATCCTGCACGAACAGAACGCGCCGCGGGACGTTTCAAATCGCGCGCTCGGTCTCCTTCAAAACATCGATAATCCAACGAAACGAGCATCGACCAGACAGAGGCAGAACGCCATATCGATCGCTGCCGAAAGCAAAATACTAGCAACGGTGGGTCATGGTGGAAAGATACCGGTGAGCTAGTGCGCATCGTATTCGACTTCAGCCAATGAGCTTCAAGCACCAGTTTGCGTCACAATATTAGCGGGAATTTTAAATGCAAGCCAGATATCAAAATTATCACATTGTTATAAGTCATTGAAACAGATTTATGAAGCATTTCCTTTAAATACTTTCTCTTATACACCTTCATCGAGTTATTTTGGGATGGTCGCCGTTGAAAATTGTCACTTTCAAACTGTTTCTCAACGCATCTCGCCGTCCGTGCGACATGGCGGCCAACGCAGAGGCAAATCTAGGCATTCAGGCGCCCATGGCAAGTATCGAATTTTCGCCCCTGACAGGATACTTCAAATGAGAGTTCTTATTTGTTCAAGCGGATGTACTGTAAATAGCGCCCCTAGCGAGTGGCGCCCGTGGCACACGTCATGTCTGCCATACCGTAGATACGCCTCTGGTCTGGCTTTTGATACGAAGCGGCCGTGCCGCGATCACGTGGCTCGTGACGCAACCTGGTGCTGCGCAGAGCGAGCGAAAAAGACGGGTGCGTCTTTCCACCACGCGGGCCTAGGGCGCGGCCTAGGGCGCGATGAGGATGTCGTCGGGGCTGAGCGCGATGACGGCGGCGGTGGCGGCGGGCACGGGCGGCGGCGCGGGCGCGCGCAGCCGGCGGCCCCGCGCGCGCAACCACTCGCGCAGCAGCGCCAGCGCGCAGCACACGGCCACCGCCGGCAGCCCGTACATCAGCACCAGCTGCAGCGCGCGCACGCTGAACGTCACGTGGTACATGGCGAAGCGCAGCTCCGGCGGCAGCTCGTCTATCACCTGACATGCGAACAAAATAAAAATAACAATAATAACAACAACAATAATAATAATAACAATAACAACAACAACTTGTCTAAACTCCCAAGTAATTCAAAATACTGTAAAATGCAAGAAACTGCTATATTTCACCCACATTTTGCGCAATGTATTGTAGAGGCTCCGACAGTCCCTAGATCTGCTCCTTAGGTAGCTGGTTGCAACCTGGAGTAGATTTTATTCTCAGCCGACTCATAACATCTTTAGTCCTGATGTATTGGAATAATAATAATAATAATAATAATAATAATAATAATAATAATAATAATAACAACAACTCCTTCAAAAGATGACGTCTTAACATTTTGGTCAGGAATCTGGGAGGAAACCAGATCCTACACCAAAGATGCACTGTGGCTCCAATCTGAAGTTGATGCTGCCAATGGACTCGTGGAAACAGTGGAACATGCTCAAGGATTCTCGAAAGAGGACCTATGCCAAACAATTAAGAATATGGGAAACTGGAAATCCCCTGGGGTTGATAAGATCCAGATTTATTGGATTAAGAAATTAACAGCACTACATTCTCATCTAGCAAAGGCTGTTAATAAAATTTTAGAAAACCCTAAGGAACTCCCCGAATGGCTCACTCGCGGCATCACGTATCTGCTACCCAAAGGAGAAGACAGCTCTTTGGCGAAGAACTACAGGCCAATTACTTGCCTCCCAGTCATGTACAAACTTATAACTGCAGCCATAGCTGACAAAATGTATAGGCACCTATAGAGAAGAACCATCTGTTGCCAGTTGAACAGAAAGGATGTCGTAAAGGTTCCTACGGCTGTAAGGAAATCTTGCTTCTGAATAAAATAATTTTGAATGATGTAAAGAAACGAAAACGTAATTTAAGCATGGCTTGGATTGACTACCAGAAGGTCTTTGACAGTGTACCACACGATTGGATTTTGAAGACCCTGGAGATATATCGATTTCATCCTAGACTTGTTGAGTTTTGCAAGGCTAGTATGAAGTCGTGGAGCACAGGTTACTAATCCACAGCGGAAAGGGAGTAGTAGAAACAAGAAGTATTCAGATTAACAGGGGAATTTTTCAAGGAGATTCACTATGCATGATAACACATGCCCCAAGTGGTACGAACACTCACCGAAACCGGTGAAGTCTTTTGAATTGTTTACGATATTGTACGACCAACAAATTCAAACTGATCGCACGATAGCGGCAAACAAACCGGATATAGTCATCCGGTATTTGGAGAACAAATCGTGTTTACTTGTCGATGTTGCTGCACCTTGCAATCAAAACGTCGTTACCAAGGAGGCAGAGAAACGTCTTAAATACAAGAGTTTGGAAATCGAGATCAGTCGAATGTGGGGCGTTAGAGCACAAGTCGTCCCGATAGTTATCAGAGCTCTGAGATTTGTTCCTCATAATTTGTGTAAGAACTTGTCTAAGCTCCCAGGTAATTCAAAAGACTGGGAAGTGCAAGAAATTGCTTTATTTGGAACAGCCCACATTTTGCGCAAAGTATTGTAGAGGCACCGACAGTCCCTAGATCTGCTTCTTAGGTAGCTGGTTGCAACCTGGAATAGATTTTATTTTGAGCCGACTCATAACATCTTTAGTCGTGATGTTTTGGAATAATAATAGTAACCAGAAAACTGCTAACAATGCATCATATCGCCCACACTCGAGATGATGTACATACACTTTATGTGTCACTCCTCAGACAAATTGAAGCCTCCTGGCACAATGCAATAGTTGGAATATGAAAGTATGTCGTCAGTCATCAAAATGACACTGTAATGAGGCAGGTCATGAAATCTGACCGAAGAACGGGAAATAGAGGCATTGTTAGTCTAGCAAGAAGCATTGCAAAGAAAACTACGCAATACACGCCGAATAACAGAGACACTAAACTTCTGATGCTACTAAACATGAAATGTGAGACACAAAAAATGTTAAAGAAATCGTGGAGAGTCAAACCACTCGATGGACGGAATCTAAAAAGAATGGACAAGGTGCAGATCAATAAAGATCAGTCATTTATGTGGCTTAAAAGGGGAAGAATGAAGCCAGAATCGGAAGTAGTTCTAATAGCTGCTCAAGATCAGGTGTTGAGAACACGACATTATGATAAAGCGCTTCTGAAAATTTCCCAATATAATAAAAGCCGCATCTGCCAGGAACAAGTAGAAACTATCGATCACATCGTCTCAGCGTGTCCAAGTCTAGCAAAGACTGAATGCATGAAATGACACGATATTGTAGTTACCTCCACTCCAATAATAGAGGTGTATGATTTGTTCAAGAAGAAAGTGAACAATTGAAATTTTCATCTTTGAATGGTTTGAATTAAAAGACTTCAGAAATCAGACTTCAACCATTTTTACCAGTCCACCATCCCGAATTCGAGCAAAAAAATTAAAGAAAAGAGTCTTTTTTGAGAAAATTCTGAAAATCCCCACTTTGTAGTGATCCTCAAAATCAAAAGATCCGTTTCAATTTTGACAAGACCTAGAGTGGGCTTATTGATCGAAGAAAATTCTGTGAATGATTTGGACATTAATTATCTACAAGCTTGTAAAGCATTAATTACCTTAAGCATGCAAAATTACCTATATGTTTATAAATGAATCACTATTATTTTTACACGAAAGTTTAAAACATTTTTATGTGTGACATTTGTTGTTCACTGCCATGTTAATCCGTGTAGATTCGAATTAAATTTGAAAAGTGAATATTTTGTTTTTCTTACAGATTTTTTCCTACTCGAAAGGTATTGTAAATGAGACATAGTCACCTGTGCTTAAATCAGTTTGAACTTCATTAAAGACACCCCGAAACAATGATTTTAGTTAACATATATTTCTTGATGTGAAATTGACGTGGGTAGTCAGATATGGTAAAATCGGAAAAGGATGCTGAAGTTGCATAACCTTGTTCCCCTTATTGAACTACACCGGTTGAATTTCATTCTCTTTCTGACTGACGCTATTGCAAAAGACAACTGATAAGCCGGGGTGGCGGCGCCCTGAAAAGTCATATCCTATGTCTCTAGTTTATCTCGCTTGTTATACTCCTGAAAATTATTGCTAAGAAACAGCAATTCAGGTGAACTTCATGGAATCATAAATACTCCATAAGCTTCAAGGTTTTCCAAGAGTTTCTTATCACACATCTTCAAAGCTCTCCGCGTGGGAAGATATGTTTCACAAAATATTGATACTAAAAGATTTAAAACGGTAAGATGTACACAATGGATTCCTCCTAATACAACAAAATAATTCAATTCGTAACAGCGTGTGTGATCAAATAAACCTCCAGAAACGATAGGTATTTTGTAAACTCGTATATTTCATTGTTTCTGTGACATCAAACATTATTTCTGTATGAAGTAACAGAGCATTAATAATATTAGTTGTGCAAAGTTGAGTAAAGCAATCTCATTGTACCTACCACATTCATCCATGAAATTGGTAGAATGTCTCTGTCGTTGAAAGGATCGAGATGATCGACGCCATTTGCTTTCATCACCATCACGTTCACCTGGAATGCCGACTTCGCTGACAATGGAACACCCAGTTCCTGTACAAAACAAAACAACTTGATCAATTTGTACATAGTATTTATTATGAGTAGTTTTGTGAATTGTGAGGATACATTATTATTATTTTGTCAATAGAAATTTAAACTAATGAATATTTTTGGAAACATAATAAACTCTAGTAAATAAAACGCTCAAATAGCAATTGATATGTTTTTCCCTTTCATGTTTTGCTCTGCCAAAATACACTTCAATGTAATTCTAAAATTGAGTAAACGAAATTAATGAAAATTTGAAACAAAACAACGAAAATGAACACTAACTTGATTTTAAGTTGCTTTATAAATGCCCTAAATAAAAAATAAATACCATTTATTTTTATTTTTCTTGGAGTATATTCCAATCTGATATTATTTCAAGTTTATTTAGCTTAGATCTGGAACTTCAAAACTATTCTTGTAACAATTCAAATAAAGAGACAGTTCCTTAAGTTTTCGACATTCAATTTTTTATTTTCCTATGAGTAACAAATTGTATGCGACGAAGTTTTATGCAATGACGTATCGTTTCGGCTGTAAAAAAAATTGAATGTCAAAAATGTCGCCGTAAAAGTGGTCATCACACCTTTCATAATTAGAGCTGTGAGTTCTCCAGATAACAAATGCATCATCTGTATTATATTACACTTCTATTAGTTCAATCAGGATTCAAAGGAAGTCAATGCAGACTAAGGAGGTTCCGTTATGAAGTGCTTGAAGGGGTTCCGTGCTTGAAGGGGTTCTGTGCTTGAAGGGGTTCTATTAAGAGCATTGTCACTTTCTGTTATTCGATGTAATACTAGGCGTGCGACTTTTCTTGACATCTGAGCTCCCTGGAGCTTATCCAGCACGACTCGGCATGGACTGGTCAAAACCTTGGTCTAACACGGAAGGCACGGCACAGAACGGCAAGATTATCAGGGCTGCCTACCGTTGCTTCTGAATGAATTCAATTCTCGCGTTTTCGCTGTGCCTTACATTGCCGTGTTTTTTTTATTTGCTATTTTATGCCACATAAAGAAACTAGAAGAATACTGAAAAAACAAAACGGGATAATGGAAATCGCAGTACATATCATAATAAATACAACTGAGAATCCAAGCGATGATTCCAATTATTAAGGAGATAATTAAGTACACACACAAATCTCATTAATATGCAATATTATCATTCACTACTTGTTTTTACTTGTGGTTGCTATTAATTACTTGATTATTTGTTCCCATTTATCTGTAATGTCTTTATTCTGTAATGTCCTGTTGTATTAAGAGTGAAAGATGCGCGAATAATGTTGCAGTTGGCAACACCCTCAGATGTGACGTAGGCAGTAGTCCACTCCCCGCACTCTGCGCTGCGAGACAAGGAAAGTCGCGCCACTTAATGCATTAACATATATTTGCTCCAATTTTTTTAACGTCTGTTAAACAAACATTCACAATTTCTTTGAATTACTATACAAATAACATGTACATGATATTTGCATTTCTTGCAGGAAGGAGGGCTTCCAACGTAACAAATGTTTATGAACTCCGCAAGGTGTAGCCTGTCAGCGTTTGACCATTCCTCGATTGAAAATATTACATGTTATCAAATAAAAATGTGCTCGGAAAACATATTTGTATTTAAAACTTGAGCATTGTATTTTCAAGGAAAGGAGAAGTTAGGGAAATTAACAGCAGAAATGTATCGTATTTGATAGGTCGTTACTTACCGAATGGAGGTCGACGTACATTTCGTGCTTTTTTGGATCAGGTTTCAGACCGTCTACAGTTTCCAGAAGCACTGGGTCGCCAAGATAAAAGTGAGGAAAGGAAACGAAAATTGGAGCATCTGAAAAATACAATTTTAAACTCATTAGAAAAAATTGATGAGAAACCGCAATTCGAATGTGATAGCAAGAATATACTTTTCCAAATCGTTCACAAGCTGCAATATTGGCACGACTCAAAAAGTACACATTATTATTTATGAACGTTTTTGTAACATTTCTTTTAGTAATTATCAGTAACAGTACCCCTTTGAAGTTTTTTAGTAATGCTTTCTTTTTAATACACCAAATACTAAGTGGGCTACCTGCATTTTACCGCCAGCAAAAACTAAACACGTTTTTCTCAAAACTTCATTTTTCAAGTTGGCCATTACTGGAGCCTATGAACGAAATGTTTGATAAACTTGTTTGAACATAATCGTTTAAATCGACTTTTCTCAGCAAATAAACCATCAAAATCAAGAATTTTAACAAATCAAGATGAATTAAGTGGGTTTTTTAGGCGATTTGACTTAGTTTGCAAGGAATATGCTGTTTACTAGGTCGACTGTTTACTGTTCGACTAGGATACTTATTATCCCTCAATTGCTGCAAAATTTGCGACCTTTATTGAACAGGCCGTACAATTTTGTACACCGTACAATAAACACGTTATTAAAATTCGTGATGTTACATCACGCAGCCGGCATCTTGTTTAGGCAAAGTGAATACATCGATGGCGCGATCACGTCAGAGTGGAACTTCACGGCGCAGGCGCTGACGCTGATAAGGGACTTCCCCTCGCGATTCAACCGTTGTACCTGGCGACGACGCAGTGATGTTTGATCTGCGTGACGCTCCGTGAGTAAGTGGATTGCGTGAGGAGTGCGTGCGCTGTGATCGTTGATTTTCGTCAGCAGAAGGTGGGTTCTCTCTTTATTACTTTTACAGATTTGTTCAAAACCATTCTTAACGTGAATTAAGACGAGTAAATTTCAATTAATAAGCACCCAATAAGTTGTTATTTTATAAGTAAATATAACTGTCAGATAAATTGCAATGAAAATGTTTACAAGGATATGAATAATCGTAAAATGCAGTGCAACATTCACATACACGTATTTTAAGGCAAATTTCTAACACCGTCCGAAAAATCTGTCATGGCAATGTAACAAGTAAAGCCGAATACTACTCATGTGATCGAATTCCTTCAACAGATCTTACAAGAAAGGGGAAACGGGAGAAAGAGTAATTTTTTATATCATCTCCAGCGTTTGCGTGTGTAGTTGTTCTTCGAGGCCAGGTAACGAAGGGGTGATGGATTATCGATCAGAGAATGCTCTGAATATACGACCCTTTAATGTTTCAATGAAAGACGCTTCCTCCAATAGCAGAGATGGGCTGGAAATTGATTTTGCTGCCCTTGTCGGTAAACGCGTGCACATCCCGCAAGGAAACCTCTATTCACAGCAATTCCTAGGAATTCTACACGTCATTTCTTAGCAAAAATGTTGTTTTGACATCTAGTTCAAATTAATTGATTTCTCTGTAGTCACACAAATATTAATATACAAATTTACAATGCAATAATTAAAAACTTGATTTCTAATGCCGTTATAATCTTGGTATATTAATTTAGGAACCGAAGGGGTTTCAAGAATTTTCAAAGGCATTACATAAACATTACAGGAGAAACAAACTTACACGTCCTTGCTGCGCGTTAAATTAAATTCGCTTATAACTTCTTTCAGGGTCAAAGCAACTCTTCCACTAAGATTGTCAGTATTTAATAAAAATACAATTTTCAAACTGTTTCTTTCCAGACGCCATCACAGGCTGCAGAAATTCAGATTTAAATTTGAATCCGTTTTGATACTTTGAAATACCATCTGATTGTGGTTTGATATAACATGTCTATTAATTACTTCTGCAGATATTACCTAATTGATAATGTGCATGTGGAAGCGAAAAATGTTCATACCCAAGACAAAAAATAAAATAGTATTAGACGTTGGTAGTGACTGAATTGGGTACCTTAACGAAAGAAATAATTAGATGATCAAAAACGGAAGAGATGCCTGACCAATTTTTAATGATTTATATTTTCTATTAAAAAGCGTGTTTGTTTTTCTATTGTTTGTGCTAATGGTGTTTGTGGACGGGTATCACAACACGGGATTCCATTTCATGAAAAGAGTTACAAGCAATTCAAAAACTACGTTTGCAAAATTAAAATGTTTAACCCGCCTCTTCATTTGTAATAACTTGTAACTACTTGTTTTGAGATGAACGATTCATTTAGGGACCCTCTCCCCCTTCCTGAGTTAAGCAAAAGAAACCACTGAACATTGGGTGAAATTTTATTTAGAACTCGAAACATTTCTCAAATTAATCACAAGATAATTTTTTTCTGTTTTCAAGTTCACGAAATAATTATTACAAGAAATGTAAAAACGTTAATTTTTTATCAGCACCCTCCCGCATCTCTCACAAGTTTTGGGAATAGTTGTGACGCAAAAAATACAACTCTCCTATTACACATCTTACTAGCGAAAGTATCTTTGAAATAACCCCAAGGATTATTCAAGTTTTTAAAATCTAATTTGATTAAAGTCACCACGATATTGGGGGAAAGAGGTAACAAGAGAAAACACACAGTAGGCGTACGAATGTGCCATTAAAATATTCTGAAAGGTTTGGTCAGTTTTCTTGAACCCAAAGATGAGTCTACTCGACATGAATTAATTTGATAAAAGAACTCGCATACTAATTAGAATGTGAAGGACGTACCGTTGCTTGAAATATTATTAAGATCTTCCATCTGTTGACGTGCGCCCTCTATTGATCTGCCATCTGTTTGCAAAGGTACTCTGAGGTTATTGCTATGAGAACGAGCCTCGGAGAATTCGCACTTTTGCAGACAATAACCTCCAGAAAACTTCCTGCTGCCTTCTTTTCCTCGTCAATAATGTGTTAATGAAGGTCCACTGACCTGATGAGATTTGTTCTTTTTCTGTTGTCTTTTCATATTACAGCCATGAAAATACATATGCCCTATGTAACATAGCGGCAGCTTTAAGTTTCACGTGGGTGGACTAAATTCAACCAATGAACCCGATATCCCTTTCTGTAATGAACGTGCTTTCCCCTTCGTGTAAGTAATTTGTGTGAGCGTGATCAGAATTGGATGGTTTACATAGGTTACATAGTAACTCGTGAACGAATCAAGTCGCTTACTAACGATGACGTAAGCGGGGAGAGACTTAAAATTCAGCTAATGAACTCCAGTCCCTTTTAGCGAGTTCATGAGGCGGACTCGAGGGAAGGCACTCATATTTCTCGTATGACCTAGAACCGTGTGTTAAGGTTTAATCTCCGCAAGGTCAATTACACTGCTAACAGGTAGCATCAGCAAACAATCCATGTTCCCATCTTGTTCTGACGCGCTGCGAAATAACTGTTTTCGTAGGGAACATGATAGGGAGTTTTTGCCCGCCATAGCGGACAGCTTATTCGATCATCTGCGCATGCGCAGGTGCACGAAAGTGATGCGAACTTGAACTGTGCATGCACAGAAGATAGATAGTGCTGTCCGCTATGGCGTGCAAAAACTCCCTATTATTGCGCCATGATTCAATGGCATGCTTAAAACAGCAATTTTCAATTCCTGACTGGTCCGGCTGTGTTAAGTATTTCGATGAAGCTTGTGAAAAGCTAAGCCTTGTTGCGGAATTTAAAAATATATGATAATTTTTAGATTTATAAGGAACGTTATGATTGTACTACATCAAATCCTACCATTCTTAAATGTATTCGATTAATTGCAGACGATTAACGGAAGAGCGATAAATGGAAGAGGGTACTATTAACATAATATTTTAATCCATTGTAGACGTGTAAGCCTTCTGTTATTTAGTCGTTGATTGCTATACAAACAACAATTTTATTTTTTAACAATTTCTTTCCTTTTTTCGTTAATGTATATATTTAAAACCAAAGGGTTTTCATTCAGGAAGACATTTTAACTTTCGACTCTACCAAATTTCGTGCATTTTACTTTAAAAGAAAAGAAAGGTAGTGGATCCCAGATGTGTTATTGCTTGCTATTATTAACTGGTTTTATAGTATAAACACTAAATTTTCATTTTGTCGTAAAAGTAATAGAATGAATGCTTATCTGTCATCAGTTGTTCATTATGTCGTTTGGTTGTGTCAAGACCTTCAAGAAGGCCTTTGTCTAGCGCGAGCAATGGTTGAGTTCATGGTTACTTTTTATTTTTAAGGTCGCTTTTCAACAACTAAGGTCATATAGCGACTGTAACATTGGGGTATACGTGCACACATAACGGTATACGGTATACCGGTATAACCGGTATACGGAACCGGTATACGGTATAACGGTATACGGTACACGTGTAACATAACGGTATACGTGCACACACAAACATCCATGCCCCGACCGGGATTCGAACCCGCGGCCTTTCATGCGCGAGGAGCTACGGCTCTTCAGCCTTAGCGACCTGGGCTCTCCAGGCCGGCGAGGTCATGGTCAGTGAAGCGAAGATAAGGAATTTTTTTAAAGTTTGAAGATTGAGTGGTTTTAAATGCTAAGGTTAGTGATTGAACAAAAACGCAATGCCCAGCAATAGCTTGGAACACGAATCCCTTTACAACAATTCATCGTTTATAATAATTTATGATGAATTATGTTTTTAAATTACGGTGGTTAGTAGGGCTTCCACCTATAGTTAACAACGCACATGCTCAGATCTTGATAAATAAAAAAACATTTCAATTCAATTTTCAGAAACACCTTTAATTCTGTTTTCACAGTGAATAATGATTGTATTGCTTCAGAATTTAAAAACCTTCCTCACAATATTAGTTTTAGAGAATAAGGACAGAACGATACGAAACAATGTACTTGGTCCTGCGTTCTTATTAATTTTTAACTTTGATTTAGTTAAATCTAAATTAAACATGGTTTCTGTCAAATTAAATTTTGTTGTCCACGAATTTAATATTAGAGCTTCCGCTTTATTCGGTAAATAGCTAATAGCTTTATAGCTAAACCAGCTTTAAAATAACGACGTGTGCATAAATACCGATGGTTTTTTGTCCATGTATTAAAACTGATGTTTTAATTACGAACATCGATATTCCGTACAATCGATGGTTGGTTGATTCCCGGTTTCCTCAGCCTGCGGGGCTTTCCCTGCATCAGGTATCTCCCACCAGAGGGGCACCGCCCCACCCGAGACAAAATAAAATTCCTTCTGGTCTCCCGGTATATGTGGTAGTTTATTGCCTGTAAATGTGTGTAAGTATCGAGTGAGGAAAGGAAGATGAAGGAAAGATCGCGCGGGTCCGTGGCCCGTTTGTTAGAGTACTGCTGCGGCATTCGCCTAGTATTGATTGCAGAAACCACGGCAAACTACCAAAAAGAGCAGGTTGTCGCTAGAATTCTTCTCCAGACAGCAAGTGAATTCGTCCTAGGTATCTAACTGTTCTTCGGTTTTTCTTTCTTGGCGCACGGGGGTGTGTCAATAAAATGGAATACCTCAATGTATTTAGCGTCGTTCTCTGTTGTGCCGCGAGGGGGCGCATGACCGCCATCACTGCTCGATACTGCTAGCGGCACAAAGGAGAACGACGGGAAATACCGTGAGATATTCCATTTTATTGACACACCCCGTGCGCCAAGAAAGAAAAACCTATGTATAGTGTCGAAAATGGCGCCACCGTGGAACCGCAGGACCACCCGGTCAGAGGCGCCGCAGTGACGTCAACCGACGGCCTAAGTCGCTTGGCGTGACTGGTAACTGCTGTGGAAGTGCACTCACCGAAGACGCAGGGCGACACGTTGAAGACGCCGGAGGGCGGGCAGGCGGCGCGCGCGGGGTCGCAGAAGCACGCGTTGTCCGGGTTCTCGGACGGGTGCGCGAACACGTCGCGCGGCGGCTGGAAGCGCAGCGTCGGGATGCCGTCCCACACCTGCGCACGCGCGCGCCCCGTCACGCACTGCGCCGCGCCCCGCCCCGCCCCGGCCCGGCCACGGCCACCTTCAGAAGTGAAGGCCCAGGCAGGGCACAGGGCGGCAGATAAGGCCCAAGCGGAGGAAGGGGGAGGCCGAAAGACGCTTGAGGAAGCTGGGAGGACCGTACCCAGCGCCGGAAGTACCATTGGGGACGCCAGGGCAGTGTTTGGGAGCCCCAAGCTTATCGGGCCACCTGGTTTTTTACTATTTATTTTATTGTTGATTAATACACAAATGAGGAAAACGTTGTACTAGGCCTATGTTTGTTTGGTTGCTTACTACCACCTTACATGCTATGCATTAGCTTGAAGAAGACAAATAGGTACCTATATTACGTGTCAATTTTGGCTATGTATTTAGAAATACGTGCAAAGCAAATTTGTTTTGATTTCGCGTTTGTTGTAATGAATTTCGACCGAGGATGCGTGCATTTAATGTAGGGATTTGTGATTTGCAGAAATAGAAGTTGGAGGAAAGGTAATTGTTATGGTTGGCTATGGGTTCGATGGATAGTTCTCTGTGGAGTTGAACCAACCAAAGAACGTTGGTGATTGATTATCCTTAGGTATTGGTTTTCGAAAATTTGTAATTTGTTAATGCTAGTTTTTGTTGCATTATTCCAAATGGGGCACGCGTATAAGAGGAGGGGTCCTACGATTGTTTTGAAAATTATTAAGACTGTTATAAGGTAATGAATTTCTATTGATGATGCCGGGCCTCCGAAGAGAGAAAAAATTGTACCGGTTAAAGCTTTATTTAGCTGTTTACTTTTCAGTTGATATTTTTATTCCGTAACTCAGTTAATCAGGAATCAAAACAATGAAATATCATATGGTAGCACACATTAAGGAGACATTTTATGGATTTTTTCGGGCAATTAATGTTCATAAATCTACTTTAATTATAAATAAAATGATCAACCGTAACTTGAACAAAAGAGGTTAGGTTGGGATAAACAATAAAGAGGGGGCACATTATCACCTGTTGCCTCGAAGTCCCAAAGCACCTTAGTGACGGCCTTGACATTAACCTTAACCTCATTATCTACAGCAGGCCACCTTTAGAAACCTTATTAAAAAGACGGGTGAAGTTCAGATGATTCGTACTGATGAACTTGAAACATATGACCACTTAGAAAACCAAAGTTCTCGTCGCTTGTTCATCACCTTGTAATTCCCACCTTGTGAGAACTTCTGTTATATTGGTTTTAATTTTTTTCTATCTTATTTAAATATTGCATTGAAAAATCACCATAATTAGTCAGATGTTTGTGATTTTATCCTATATTTAGTTTCATTTTCTTTTTTGTTAGGACTCCAATTATTAAAATACCCTCCCGTGTCTCTTGGAAACGACTGATCATCATAAAAACATTTCAGCTCAAGGGGCAAATGCGTTAGGAAGTACGGGACGAGCTGGGTGAACGCACGGAGAAAAGGTCTCTACATAAAAATTGTGACACGATGCGGAGGCAGGGAGTTGTTGCAAATGAACCATTAAGAAGAAAGAAGTGATTAGAGAGAAGTGTGGTTTTGGACAAGGAATAAATTAGAGCCAGATAACAGACTTATTGTAAATTACATTTATAGAGTCAAGAAATACATTATCACGTATCTTGACAGTCATTTTGGGAATAATTAAAGAATTTTGATAAGCTTTCAGTCATCAATATCATAGTGATAATATTATATTTGATTTTAAATGGTCATTAACCCTGTCCTCAATTAGGTATATAATTGAACAGATTTACGATCATGTACAAATTGTCTCTAATCAACATTTTGGAACAAATAATCCTTCTAAACGATTGAAACAGATTCTAAATATCTTGCCCGTGCAAATTAATTATATTAAGTTTGCTCACTTTTCCTGGACACAGTGTGGAAGATAGCCGGCTTGCGTTACAAATTGCTTTTTAAACACGTATTGTACATAAATCAAGTAACGAAACGCTAGTGGCATAAACAGCTGTAGGTACATGAATTACGTAATACTGTGAGCTATTTAAACGAAATTTTGAATGTAAGCTTATAATGAAAGAACGGAAGAAAAATATCACCCATTACAATAACCAAGCATCCATGGAAGCATCACACTTGCGAGTAAGGACAGCAGATAGTACAGCTCCAAGTGTAGGATACAGAAGGAAAGAAGGAAGCATGTATAACGGCAGTGTACTATAGGAAGTGGACATTACTCAACGGTTACATTAAGAAGTTATAACTGATGCGTACTTTAACAGTTAAATTGTTAAATTTTCGATATTTTGGTGTGGCGAAAAAAAATTCACACAATCACAATTTTGTAAAAGCTAAAACATGAAATAACCACTGAGAGTAGTACTTTCCAGTCAGTTTATGCGTTTGAACGAAAGGAAAGGATTTGAACCTTCGTCGAGCTGACTATCCCTCGCCTGAGATGGTCCTGAATCCCTGGTATTACGTTCGTCTTTCCTCGTGGATGGCATTTCACACATGAAGATATGTTTTTTAAAATTTTTATCAATTAAATTTTAATTATAAATTAATTTAACGACCACTGTCAAACTAAATTCTGTTGCGCAGCATTAAATTTACAGGTTACTAAAGCAACTTTACGGTCTATGTCATACGAGCGTTACGTTGACGCGCGATAAGTAACGTGCGTTGTAGATTAACACGGTATCTTATGCGAAACGGCCAAAGCGCTCGTGTGCCTTTCCGCGTAAGATACGGTGTTATTCTACGACTCGCGTTACTTATCGTGCGTCAACGCAACGCTCGTGTACAGGGGCCCTAAAACTTCGACGTTTAAGAACATCGATGGTTTTTGGTCGATGTATTTGCATCGATGTTTTAATTTTGAACTTAGATGTTTGGTAACATCGATATTTTATTGTCGATGTCGCATCACTATACTGCGATTTTTCCATAGCTGCCTCTCAAGGCCCGTCTTCACGATAGAATATATCACGGCATTTCGGGTCTTTCTCGGTTGTGCCGCTAGATGTCCCATGATCAAGCCATGCTTGATAGGTCGCGATCATGTGCTATCTAGCGGCACGACCGAGAAAGACGCGAAATGCCGTGATATATTCCATTGTGAAGACGAGCCTTGAGAGGCAGCTGTGGAAAAATCGCATTATACCCTATAGGGCAGTGTTGTCAAGGTCGATGCCACGAGCGGGAGATCGTGGCACGAGTGCCACGACAAAATCGCCCCTCCACGCAGTTCATTACCCCGCCACCAGAGACAACGCCTTCCCGATTGCAAAACGACGGGGTTACTACTAGTAGTTTCCTTTCCCTACGCTAGTGGCACAAAGAAGCTCGTGGCATGCTAGGGTGCTACGACGTGTGCCACTGCCACCTGTAGAAGACCTTGACACCGCTGCTGTCGGGCTCGTGCGTCCATGCGCTCACCTGCGAGTGCTCTTTGAAGTCGAGCGGGAGGCGGCGGCAGAAGTCGCGGTTGTAGACGTGCACGCGCGAGTACTCCTTGATGGCGGCCGGCGGGAAGCTGGCGCCCTCCGCGCCGTCGATGCGGTTGCACTCCTCCGTCTTCCAGTAGTCCAGGCTGTCCTCGCCGTTGTAGTGCGAGATCACCCCGAGTTTCGCCATCTCCAGCTCCCCGGTGTTGACGGTTATGCGCCATGGCGACACGCCAACTTTCTGTCAAAACGAGAAGTTTCATGTTGGGCGCGATACGAACGACAGCTTGGAGCCTACGCTACTAGATGGCAGCTACTTTACAGATTAAAGAGCGCAAGTGTTGTTCGTAAGATTTGTTTTTAATCATTATTTCCGCTTAGGTATTACTGATTAAACCATTTGTTTTGTTAGTCAAACGTCACATAGCAAGAAGTGAACGGGATAGTAGTGATAGTGGACTCAGTTTCCGCTACCTTTTTCATGAAATTGTCATGAAGGCCACAAGAACAAAGTGTATGCCATATTGTTTAAAAAAACAGCCACTGACGTGAATGAAAAGCACATTCATAGTACGTAACACACGTGCGATAGAAAAAAAGAATGAGCATATTGACTGTATTGAGAATCGTATTGGAAACAATAAGTGATATTCAATTTGCTACGAATCCCGTAAAATTCCATTTGGGAATAATTTCTTTTTCTTGATTTCTCTACAGCATTCAAATACATTCGTTATGCAGTATTGAGATTTTCTTAGACTGGTATTGGAACATGAAATTATTCCACTTTGAGTGTGAAGACCTAATCTAGGACACGCCCATGAGTGCATCTCCCATTCTCTTGCGCCTTATTCTGAGAACTGTTAATTCTTTAAAAACATATTTAACCCTACAATTTGCTTATAACTGTTTCGAAACAAAACAACATAACAAGAGGAAAAAATATGCTGGTATTTGGCAATCTGGAAGCTGTACCTACAAAAATTTTGCGCCATATCCTTTTCAGGAATCAGCGAAATAGTGTAACGAATAGATAGCGCAGTGGTTTTCAATTTTTACATTTTGTACGCTTTGAACCCATGAAAGTGTCATGCCCTTGACCGAACCCCTTTTAGGAAGGAAATAAACGAAACAAGAATCGAAATGCTTATTGTACACCAGCTGTTTCTGCCGCGGGATCAACAGATGTTTAGCTATTTAACGTTTTTCGTAATACTGTGGTTTTATAATATGGACAAAACGCAACCAACGAGGAAAACGAAACACCACTCTTAATGGGCAGCGTCCATTATGGATTTTAATGGCGTTCATTAAGATCAATACTATTTAATTCATACTATTCAATTCGTTAAGAAATTTACTTACAACAAATACGTTGTTGGTAATGGTGGCTTATGTTTACCTTGTTCAAAGTAATGAAATTCCATGAAATCTTTTTTATACGATTTTTTCTTACAAAAAATGGTATTGAATTTAATTGTTATTACGAAAAACAATTTACGACACGCTACCGACAACACAAACAACAGACTCGGTTGACGATATCCCTGGCTTTACAAACTTGAACCGCGTCTGTTATTTGCTGTTTGTGTCAGTGTGAGGGCGTATGGGAGGAGGCGCCCACGGCTGTTTCTCGGCCTCGTGTGCGGGTGTATGGGAGGGAGGCGCTCACCGGCAGCAGGAGGCCGAACTTGCGCGTGGGCGGCTGCTGCTTGAGCGCGAGCACGGTGCGCGCCATGGAGAAGAGCGGGTCGTCGTAGCCCCACAGCAGCTCGTTCACCGACACCTGCACGAAGGGCCGCGCGTTCATGGAGCGCAGCACCGTCGCCAGGCTCAGCCGCACCAGGTAGAACTCGTTGCGCACCACGGCGGCGGCCGACTGCGGGCAACACATCACATTCGAAACGCATCAATATTGATGTATTTACGTCAAAACTTATTTATAAACCATATTCTAGTCGAAGTTTGAATACAGAAAAAAAGCGGTTTTTTTTCAAGTTTTGTTGACAAAATATTCGTTCCTATATAATAAAATATATTTTCAAAGGTAAATTAGCTATAAATTTGTGCCCTTAACCCTCATCATGTTCTTCATGAAAGAATAATACTTTTTGCCGCGACAATATGGAAAACGATAATTTGAATAACTATATTTCCCATTGAAAATCAGAGGACGTGCACAAATAATGAAGTTACATTTTTGTCCAGAAGCAAAACAAGGGACCATCTCAGCATTTGCTCAAAGGATCAGGAAAACTGGACGAAAAACCTGATCGAGATGGGGGCCATCAACCCATGATTGATCTGAAGGTAGCTCCACACATTGGGGATTCGCCGAGCAGCGAGCTACTGCTCCCCCGCCCCGACCAGCGGATGTGTTCGGCGAAAGTTCGCTCTCTTTGTTGTGTCCGAAAGACAGACTGGCGGCGATTAGGGCGAGTGCCGAATGTTCGTCACTCGGCAAATAGCAAGCGACCCATCCACAGTACTCGGGATTCGGCGAGCGGTTGCTCGCTGTTCGCCGAATAGCGAATGTGTGGAGCCGCCTTAATGTTTCGACCTCTCGATAGTCATAACTCTGCTTTTCGGGTGGAGGAAATCACTGCTTAGGTTGCTGTACTTTTTCAAGCCCTGCCTTACTGTTAAAGTCCCTCCCTTCCGGCTGAAGCTGTTGCATGAACCATGTGCGACACGCCTGTTTTTCGTAAATGTTAATAACTCCATTTTTGTGAAAGTGTCGCTTATTTTGTTTCTGTATTTATGTTAGTTTCATACTGTCCATGCGCTTCATAGGTATGAACAGAGTCACACGTCGACCAAAATGGAGATATTAACATTTGCGGGCTTCATGGGGCTGGAAGCCCTTCATTTCATCAAACTGTGTTATCCCGTACCATAGGGAGGCAATTGCAGCTGGACATAACGGAAGAATTATTTATTAATTAACTACATTTCGATTCCTTAGAGTAACTGGAAAAGAACTGGTATTACGCTGTTCAATCTTTCTTCAAAACTCGGACAAAGGCTGATTAGATCGCTTTTTATCACATGGCAAGGCAAACGATGTCATCACGGCAACATTCAATAATTTAATTGTTTTTAATAAATTTAATAGAAATATTTTTTGCGAGAGGTCCCAACTACTGTCAATTTACTGTTCAGCTCGTGACGAATTTGGGTTGTTCTTGTCAGCTGCGTTGGACCTTTGCAGAATATATTCGCCTCTGAAGAAGTAAGTATTTATTATGAAGTATCGTATTTAACTTTCTTCTGTTTTTTACCAAAGCGTTGTTGCACATATTTTATATTGTTCACTTCAAAATATGAATGTTCGTATTTTTATCACAAGCTAAGTATTCAGAGTTAAATTAATTTTTTTCATTTCCCTTCGAAGGATTAATATTTATACATTAATATGAACGAATAATTGTAAAATCTGTAAAATTAGACCTTTTGACTTCAAAGAAAAAATACTCTGTCGTAAATTGAGGAACCATAAATAACAACATGCAAGTTGGAATCCGACCAACCGTTTCCGATTGGGGTTGTAACAGACTTGTGTCTAAATGATTTTTTAATAGTAAGAATAAATAAAAAACGAATAAAAATAATTAATCCTTTTGAAACGAGAGAGACTATTTAAAAAGTGTAGATTCCGCAATATTGGTTCACTCACAATCAGCTACATACAGCCTAGAGTGGTATCTAAAGCGGAAAATACCACGACTCACTTTCACGTGGCGCAACGGCGCTGTCGCTCCGTGTACGTAGCGCTCACGTAATATTCGAGGAAAATGAGAAAAACCGATGCGTGTAACAAGAGCCTGCCTGTTTCCGTTATTGCTTCGGTCGCATGTGGCGATGCAAGAGAGGAAGGCAGACTCACGAGAAGGGGGATGTTGGGCACCACGAGGCGGTCCGTCTCCCAGCCGCGGGACAGCTCCGGCACGAACTTGTAGCTGCGCCGTTCCTGGAAGGTGATGGTGCCGTTGTTGTTCCACACCAAGTTCACCTTCTCTAGGGTCTCCCTGCGAATTTAGTGTTGTCTTTAATTACACAACAGGATTTCAGTGATTTTTAATACAATGAATATTCAGTTTATTACCTGAACATCATTGAAGAATTCATTTTGAAATGAATGCAATTAAATAAAGTGAAATCGATTAATATTTCAGCTTCATTTTACCACCTATTTTTTGAATCTATTTTTACGTCATTTTAGGTTGTGTGTTAAAAATGTTAATCAAGGACGTTCAGCAGAAGACATTAAAATTATTTCAAGGTTCCCCAAGGTTACGCCCGCCATAAACACCTCAATAAGAATGCAAATTGAATAAAAAAATTTATTAAACTTACAGACATAACATTAAATAATAGAATGTCACTTATTCAAAATGAAGTTTTAAAAAATCCAAATACTATATTATGGAAACGTAACAAAGTGAGGGGGAGCTTCGACTAAATGAGCTCCACTCTTGCCTATGCTCTAACCCGGATCTAGTGTTAAGTAATGCCATTGTGTAAAATCGATGGATTGAACAGATAGAAAGTAAATCTGTTAAAATACACTATTTTAGGCTGTTTATTCATCCTTTTCTTAGTTTTTTTCTCGTTAATTATAAAGAGTCATATTCAAAAAGGTTTCATTACATAAAAATAATTGTAAAACAAAAGTTCATTTCAACACTGGATGTGAGATCAGATCTGTGATGCCAATACAAGTATTTGACTTGCAAAATTGGTGTCAAAGGATTTCCGCTGCAGGCTTTGCGAAGTTTACAAGCATCGTATTTTTAATTTATCACTGACATGTTGAATGAATGAATTCACGTAGTCGTACCGAGAATTCTTTAATCGATTGCATAACATTTTGTCGATGCGTATAAGATGTCCTGGAAAACCCTTCCACGTTTCAACGAAGGCTGACCCGACACGCATCTATTGATAAGCTTGTCGCTTCAAGGCGGCATTGCGTAACCGAGCACGCAGCGCCCGTACTGTGTTGCCCGTCGCCGTTAACCATTGATAATGTGCCTGGAAAAAAATGCGTTTTGTCGAGCTTCCGAAGGAAGCACACGATAGAATTAGTTGGAATTTCCTTCACGCCACTAGTTGTCTAACGTTCTTTCAGCATTTCTATTTAAGTATAGTGCATTGCTCTTAACGATAAGTCAAAGATAAATAATGATGAAACGCAATCGCGAACATTTATATTAACAAATACAATTGTTATCAATGATTTGTACTAGCACAAAGTGATGGTATCATTCCCTCTTTTTGAATTATCCGCTTCTGTGTAATTAGTAGATTATGTTATGAAATGCTATGGCGCGTCCGAGGTTAAGAATGAAGTACCGTCTCTTATGGCAACAGTGATGCCAAAGGTGGCGCTTTTCTGCTGTACTGTGTGAACCAAAATTACGCGCACGATGGTGACGACAAATCCCGTAATGGGACGGAGCGCTAGTTTAGCGCTAAAGTAGTTTGTCTGGAACCTTTCCAATTTTATGAAAGCGTATTTTCTTCCCTTTCTTTCCTCAAATCAAATATAAATATATTACTACGAGACTCCGGTACACAGGAAACGTTTCTGTTAAGCTTCTCTCTTTTTCTTTGAAATGTCACAAGAAATCAGGAAGAAATATTAATTTTAAAGTGCACCACTATATATTATATATCGCTCGGGGGCTGTAACAGTGGCACAACTGAAAAAATACAAATTTTTAGTTAAAACTCTCTCTAGAATTTCAGATTGGTCTACCTTTCAGCAGCTACAGAAACATCGTACAGTACAGTATTCCGCCAACAAATGGCAGGGATGTAAAAGCAAGAATGGTACATTTCAATACAAGATGAAATCTTCAAACTTATTTATCTCAACACCTGATTTTTTAAGTTACGCCACAATTGCAGCTCACGATCGATATATGAGATACAAGTTATCACAGCTAGTCATCAGCCGTACTAGTCATCAAATGATTTCTGTCTCAAGTCTTCTTAAATTTGCATTACGGCGAAATAGTACCAAATGTCCTGGAACTGGTGTAGGACGTATTGCTTAAATACGACTATTTGGCAAGTTTTTCATAATATGGTGCAATTTGACCGCGCTTTAATTATTTAAACAATAAAATATAAACTCAAAATATGTTGTACTTTCTTAAGCAAAGATTGTTGAACACATTCCTCGTATACTAGAAATGGGATTCAAAACATATTCACAAAAGACCGTACAGGAGGGACGACTGCTTCTGCTTCTGTCTGCATAATCAGCATTCCTTCGTTTTGAATTGGTTCCTCTAAGCGCCACCAGAGTGCCGGAAGAGAAACGGATTATGCACCAGGAGAAAACCGGATGAGGTGGCTATTGGCATCAACTGATGTCGCTGCACTGACCAGGAGGTCGTAGAGTTCGAGTCGCGCCGGTGATCCGACACCAGCTAGATGACCAAGCTCGAATTCAGCCGCTATCTGGAGGAGAATCCTAGCGGCCGGCTGCTCTGATCGGTAGTTTTCCATGGTTTCTCCGAAAAATACCGGGCGAATGCCAGAGCAGTACCCTACCAAACGGGCTACGAACCGCGCGCTATCTTTCCTTCCTCTTCTTTGTCCCTATCCTCACCCCTTACGTTCACACACTTACACTTACAAGCACTACACAAAAACACGTAGCGGGGGACCGGTGGGGAGTTTCGAGGTTGTTCCGGCCGGGGCGGGCCCCCCCTGATACGTGGGTAGGAAAAACTCTATTAACCGACAGAGAGTCGGGGCCGGATTTCACCATCCAGCTTGGGAAGATCACCACCACTTCACGAAGAAAAATCACGCACTACACTTACGGGACAAATAACCTTAGTTGTTGATGCACCTGAAATCATCATTCAATCAAATCGTGTGCCAATGCTTTAGCGAAGCTACAAATTTCTCCTTTCGAGCCAGAAAATCGAACTTTGGCCTTTGTGCGACTTCGAGAATGCGAGTACAATATGAATGGGTGTTCAACTAATACATTTTTTAAAGGGTGATCTATTTTATTGACAATTGTTTTAACGAGAAAATGTTTTACTGATAATTAAAAAATAGAAAATGCTTACAGGTATGTGTAGGGGCCCAGTTCTTCCACTTTTAGTTTCGTCCCATTGGTGATGAAATCTGGAACATTTGTGTAATTGAAAATGTATAGTTGAACCTTGGGTTTCACTGGAGGTTTTTGCCACCACTCGAGTGCTTGAGAGTAGTTCTTGAGAGCTAAGTTCTGAGGAAAGAACATGTACAAAGTTTATTGACAGTCAGTTAAAAATAAAAAAAAACTAATAAAAATTATAAATTGACAATTCCTTTTATTGCCTCAAATTTTCTTTCAATAATCATATTTTAGTGTAATAAAATATTGTGACATTAGTCTACTTTCAGTTACTACAGTTAGTCTGCAACAGTCCACATCATTAACTTAATTTGCAAATCAACATTATCTAAATGCAGATCTTACCTCAATAACTACTTGATGGTATGTGTTCGTTGCCCATAGAACGATACTTCCTGTACTGCTGAAGATGAAAAGAAGCACCAGAAATACATAACCTGAAAAAAGACAAAAGTCAGATGAAACTGAGATCACAGAATTATGAAAACGTGCACAAATTTCACTTCTCCCCATAGCTCGTCACACACAGTTTTTAACTGTTTCTGACGTAAATAAATAAATAAACTGGATACGTTTTCGACACCTACTTATATTTAGTGAGAACTCAATGAAATCAGTGCCCACGTATCATTAAGCAGCAGTCACCTCAACATTGCAAACAAGTCAAGTGGAAAATAGATACATAAATAGATATATTGACAATCCAAAATGATGTGTTTAGGGTCTTACCTTAGACATTAAATATCCTAAACAATATTACCTTAAAAACTATTGCAAATAACCTCGCTAACACTTGATTTCTTCATGATATTAAAAAAGGCCAAAATATTTGTTGAAGAGAGAAGAGAAACATGACATAATTTTCAACTTCCTGAGTAGGGAAGTCTTACAGAAAAGTTTGTTGAAAAAGAGTGCAATGTTCGAGATTGATTCTAAAAACTAATCACTTTTTTAGTAAATACTGAAGAGACTGTGAAGAAAAATGCACTAGCAACACACCCTTTCGCACATCCCAGCTTTCGGAACCCACGCTGCGGCTTCCACGAAGGCGGCCAGACACCTATGACGAGGCCATAATATTCAGAAATGACAAGTCATCCAAAACAAATTTTTAAGATCCATCACCCAAACTCCTTGGTTCGTCTCCAACAAGTAACTAGATACCTAATAAACCATCAATACAATCCCCTACCATATACCCTATCTCGCCAATAACTTTAATTCAGACAGTCACTTGATCAACCAAAATCTAACTGGGAAAATATTGGGAAAGCCTAACTCGAGTAAAAAACAGATATCCTTTACCCGCGTTCTTGAATATATTCAGCAACATGGAATGAACCAGTTGAGGTACTCTGTGAGTCCCCTTGTCAGATGTAGTGTGGTGTTAGATTTAAATTAGAATAAGTTCGATTGTAAGCCTGTAACTACAAATGTAAAGTTGAATCTTTACTGAACTTTGTAAATCTATCCAGAATCTAAATAAATAAATAAATTTAAAAAACCTACGGAGAGGTGGTGTCATGGTGACTTCCTATTTCACGTTAAGGAAAGTCCGTGGTATTAAGTGCACGAGGATTTTTCGAAATTCGTGAACAAAGTTCGGAACAATGTAATTTAATAATAAGATAAATAAATAGAATAAATCCATTAAAAATAATTTCATAGCTTGTGAAAAATTGAAACAAGCTTTCTAATACGCTTCTCAGGTTGGAAATAAAGTGTTTCAGTCCTTGTGAAAATGAAAGAAAAAGAAATGAGCTTTCGCTAAAATAAAGGAGATCAATCTATCTCTAAAATGCTCTCCTAAAATATTATCAGAAGTAAACTTATCACATTTATTTCTCCTACGATTCAAATACAAAGTATAAATAAGTTCATACAAAGTATAAAATACATTTATACCAAGTATAAATACAAAGTATAAATAAGTTCAAATACGACGGTATTTTTAAGACAATACATAATTCTATTAGAATTTTGTTTAAAACGTGTCTTCAAGCGCATGCAGTAGAAATCAGTCGCGTCTCGTATTAGCATATTTGCGCCACATCCAAAAATATTCCTTTTATACACGTATATTTAGTTGTAAGTATGTAGATGTATATTTAGTTGTATGTATGTACATAGCAAACTGGAAGATGACAGTGAAGGGTAGTGGGACATTGATGACGTTAAGCTCCACGATGTTAGACAAGTATCTCAAAAATATCTGGAGGTTCAGGGTCGTCTGACGAAGCGCGCAAAAGACCTTCACATCTCTTTCGCGTTTGCGACTTCTTCCCAGGGGCGAACAAATGTGGCAATTCACTTCTTGAGAAAGCAGCGAATTGGATGCAGGAAACGGAATTTTATAAAAAGTCATTTATTAAATTGTACAGGCAATTTCAAAACAACCCGTATTTATTCTACACAAATGTAAGAAAAATTAACCACAAAAAAAGTAGCCGTTTATTTGTGAACCACCATCATTTCTCAAGCCGCCATAAGTAAAATACGATGTATTTGCCCAATTCAAACAGCGTCTTATGGAAGACATTTTCACTAAATTTTCTTTGGACACTAGTTTATCATAAAAGGCAATTGTCTTTCACTATAAATAAATAACTCATTCTTAATTAGCTCATACAAATAAATAGCTCATTACTTAATGAATAGGTAAAATACATTCTTTAAATACGTTCTCTTGAACAATGATTCTTTCTACGAGAAATTATTGAACTTACACGCTGAGAAAGCTTTCAACAGCTGGAATAAACCGTAATACAATTCGAACTGTGCTCGCGTTGATAACCACAAATAATTCATTGCATTATTTGCGCTTAATTAAAGGTAGTTGTATTTAAATGTTCTTATTCACTTCAAAAAGGACATTGACATATAGTTGCCGATCGTGTGCCATTTGTGACGCGAAGAATATCGGGCAAGCCACAAAGGGTATCATTTGGCGCGTGGTGCGGTTGCAGAGCGATCGCTTACGTATCGAGGGAGATAAAGAGACGGCAATGGCAGTGAAATCGCCCCAAGTGACATGCGCTGACCCGGCTTGTGCGTTTCGCTTTATAGCTCGCTTTATACACGCTGCCTTACTTTCCTCTTTTGGAGGAAACGCACGGGGCTGTGTTCTTTGATTGCACGAGTCTTGATCCGTGAATCCCAGTAGCATCGTACGACTTTTGTGCCTCTTGTTTCATCAGCATATCGTGTGATGCCTCTAATTTCGGCACTTCAGTAAAGAAAAGTCCGTGCCACAAATGTAGCTTGAGAGATAACATACAAAGATATTTGGATTATTTTAAAATGATATTCGTTAGTAATGTAACAACAGACAATTTACTGTATGGATTATATTTGAAGTAGTAAGCCTCAGAATGAATGGGCATCTTTGCAGCCCAAAGAGGCCAAGCTGCCGGTAGAAATTAAGCCATTATTGTGAACTCAACGGAATAAAACTTTACATTTAACAAAATGTAATAAATTCTAAAAGAAATTATAATAATCGGTATTATCTAATTCGCTTTTTTAGTTCATTAATGAAATCCTTCCTTAAGAATTAAAAGAATACAAATTACTCTTCCGTTATACCGTTTTACCTTCAGCACTCTAACAGAAAAATCGCGCCCTCCTAAAAAAACATCATACATCTATAGGCAATACTACGTGCAATATTTGCAATACAATTGAAAAATATTGTAATTGATGATTGTAATGTTTGTATGATTCACATGTTTATCATATTTATGTCATGTGTGAGAACAGCAATTTTATTGCATCAACATGGAGCCGGTCAGGGTTCTAAACCCTTAGGAGCAGTGTACAGGGGTAAAATTAAACTTTCATTCATCTCATGTTGAACTTCATTTATTTTTTGCATAGTGGAATTGTTAACTCACTTTATTTATTTCGTAAATTACTTTTCCCAATTCAAAAATATTCTGAATAATTCTGATCTTTTCAGATCTTTAACTCATCATTAAATAATTTTGTTAATTATTTAAATAAAATATATTGCCATTTTAAACTCGAATTTGTGACATATATGTCATTTTACGTATATTTTCTACTTTCATTTTTCAATTTTATTTGTGATGTAACAAAAATGTGGTAACTTCACAATTCATTTCAATTTCGTTTGAAGATAATTCTTAATCCACTTTACTAGTTAGTTTAAGTAATCTAAAAACAATTAATTAAATCAGAAAATGTTAAATCTTATGACATTTTGTCTTCAAAACTCAATATATTTTGTCTCGGTATTAATAAGTTTTGGTCTGATACTCCTTATTTGTATTGGATTTAGTTCAAGTTGAAAGATAGCAATCATATTTCCGCAAATGTGGGGAATTTATCAACGAACGTTTACTACCTCATTTGAAAGTCAATTCAAATATTGGATCGTCTTCGAAGCAGTTCATTCATGCTGTGCATCTACTCTATCATACTATTATGATGGACCTGCAAGACCTCAAGATTGGACTTCGGACAACTAGCGACTGAGTGGACTTCGAAAGAGACCGGAAAGCTTTGACTGAATTTCCAGATACAAATGTAAACAACTCGTAGAAAATGATTCCGCAATATCGGGGGGTTATAGGTTGGCAGGTTCAGTGTTCGAATCTCTACGACAGTTTGAGCTAAGAGATAAATTTAGTTTGATAATCTTTAGAAACACTATGCTGAACGAAACCTGACGTGGTTTTCAAAACGTCTTTTTACATTCCACCAAACCACTTCAACAAACAAAATCCTCTGGTATAGTACTACAATAAATTAACAATTTTTAAAACGACAATCTTCACCACAAGTTCTGGAATAATGCAGTAATGTACAGATTACATTTATTTTCCTACCAAGGATATAAAAATGGTTGTTCCATAAAATGTTGTAATGCGTAAAGAGCAATATTTAATGAGAACGGCCTCTTCCTCGAAACCTTCCTGTTGCATGACGGCAGCTAAGTCGTAAACAGTGACACCCTGACTATTCAGTCGGTACGCCAAGCATGAGAATAGGCCAAATAAGACAAGCAAATATTTTAATTTTTTAGTCAAATTCAAAGCTGTTTCATTGTTTTTGGATTTTCCCCGAGTTACTGGGTATCGAACAAAACCACGGACAATTCTCACACAGTCAAAGGCCGCATAGTTTTCTTTCAATTTCTGCGATACTGAAAGTTAGTAATATTGATGTAGGAAGTGAGTAAAATGATATTATTATTGGAAGTTCGTTATGTTTCTTTCTGATGAGTCCAGAACAGTATTGGAGAAGAAAGTTTAATTTTCACACATTAACTGGTGTTTTCGTACTATCTTACAAGCTATATTTCATGGCGCTTGCAACAGTTTGTTGGCTTATTTCATATACCTTTTACATTATTGCGTTGATCGTGTTTCATCTCTATAATTCATCACTGAAAATGCTAATTGTAAGACGAACAATGCTCTCTTCATAATATCGATGTTTTCGGGCTGATGGACCGGAAGTGATTTCTCAGGGCACCAACTGATGTTAGGTCAAATTCCGTCGTTGTCTGGAGGAGAATTTCAGCGGCCGGCTGCTCAGATTGATAGTTTTCCCGTGATTTCTCCGATCAACACCAGGCGAAAGCCGGAGCAATACCCTAAGAAACGAGTCAAGGACCACGGCTATCCTCCCTTCCTTTTCCTTGCCTTATCCTCACCCCCTAACTTCCAAACACTTACATGTATTACACTACCACACGTGTCGGGAGACCGTTCGGGAGCACAGAGCTTGTCCCGGCTAGGGCGGAGAGAGATATCTGGTTCGGGAAAACCCAGCTAGCCGACGGTAGGTCGGCGTCGTCAGTTCTCCCTATATCGTGGGGAAAGATTATCGCAACTTCCAGAGGAAATAGCATACACTACGCTTACGGTACTCTTAACTTAAGCAGTTGACGCGCCCGGAATCTCTAATCAATCAATCAATAGGGCTGATGAGTTATGGTCCTTTTGCTTTCTGTTTCCAAATGTTCCCTCCGAGGATGCATAAACGATAATGGAGGAGCAACATCGAAATCGTTCACCAAGAAAGCAAGGGTTAAATGTGAATGATAGGAACAGAAGTATCTAAATGAAAAAAAGAATTATCATAACACATTCACCGTCAAGATCCAAATCCAACTACTATCATAAATTGTGCATATATTTATTTTTATTTACTTATTTTCTTTTGGATTGTACAATACGAAGGTCATCTGACATCTAGCGTGGTAGAGGTATCTTTATTTGATAACTCTACTCTGGATCGAGATTTGAGAAATTGTTTGGGAAAGGTGAAACGAGAATTTGTTCTTGATACTGGTTTTGTGTATTTGATTCTGGCAAATTCCTTGAGCGATTAGATTGCGTATATTTGGAATGTTTTGAAAGAAACGGGTAGATAAAGAATAATGTTGTTTGGTTAATGGTTCTAATTGGTATTCTTTGTAAAATTGTGCATTGGAGATGATTCATGGAACATTCGTGATGTTGAGGAACTGATTTTGGATTACTTGAAGTTTTTTGGATTCGATTTGGCAGCGCTGATCCATACGCATTTGGGTATATGCTGATTCACACTTGGTCCTAGCTGGGGCACATGCGTATTAAGGAAGCGGTCGTATGGTAGGTTTGTAAAGTAGTAAAAAGGTATTGTTTGGTAATTTAACAGGCCTGTTGATTATTACTGTTAGTGCAGTTTAATTTTTGTTTTATAACTGTATTGTTTATGTGAATTTTCCAATTGAGATGGGTGCCTAATTATAGGCCCAGGCAGGAATTTTCTGGGTTTATTGTGAGAGCGCCATTTTCCAGGATATTAAGAGGGATGGGGACATATAGTCTTATGGAAAATATTTTGGTTGCTATTTTGTCGGATTGATTTTAATTTTGTTTCTGGCTACCTAGCTGTCGACTTGGGGAAGGTGTAACTAAATATTGGTTTTTATTGTATTTATGGAGGTACTTGTCGAATAGATAGCCCCATCATGCACAAATCGAGCTATTTTGTATTGTTACGATTCAGAAGGTCGGCTACGAACAAGTTTGACACGGCGGGGTATAACGGAGAGGCTTGAGGTACGCCTACCTTGACTGCTTTCGGATTAGAGTTATTCCCACCTACTGTCGAAAAAGTTTCTTTAAGAGGCCAGTGGCGACTCGCGCATGTTTTCTACAAAGAGAAAAGAAGTCGCGAACGTCAACAACTTGAAACGAAGCTTACAGAAAATTACAGTAAATGCGTCGACTTGCGACGGGATCCGTAATAACTCACGACTCAGGGTGCTCCTGCACATTCTAAGATAACACACAGTGTGACAGCCTCTGTCCTTGATTCATTGCATCGCAACGCCCCATGACGCGTTGAGCTCGTTAAAAAAGACATCGCTGGTGATGGCGCAAAGGAGAGATTCCTCTTCTCGGCCCATAAGACTGCACTAAAAAGAAAACGGCTACAGGAGCACTGAGAGTTACGTTCGATTAACACAGGATATGAATTAGAGCTGATAATTCATTCTAAGAGCGATTTCCATAGTTTTCGCGTTGCTTAAAAGCGTGTGTTGTTCGAAACTGAAACAATGTAAATTACACATTTGCCCTCCAACATCAAAGCAAATATTTTATTTGGTAATTACGTTTAGAAGAATAATATATGTGGGGAAGACTTTCCGGCCTCCCGCTGAGAAGCCGCGACTGCATCATGTTCATTTGCCTCCCCAGTGCAATGCACCTCCGGTTCGCCTGCGCGCCCGCCCCCGGCCTGGCGCCGAGTCGTTGGCGCCAAGCGCTGGGGGCACGTGGTGGGCGCGGGGGGGGGACAGCGCCCCTCGGCGGCGGCGGCGCCCGCGAGGCGTCGCCCGATAACCCCTCGGCGGCAGTCACTCCCGGAGGGCCGTCGCCTCGCGTCGCCCCGTCGGCCCGGGCCGGATCCGCTCCAGCGACAGCGATAGGCGACCGCCAGGCGGCGACCCCGCCGGCGCGGCGACCGCTCTGTGACCGCTGGCGGGCGCCTGCCTTGCTCCCGACCGCTCGCCCTGTCCCTCCAGGCGCCCTTCCACCCTCACTCGCCCTTACGCCCATTCGCCTTTCCACCCCACTCGCCTTTCCACCCACTCGTCTTTCCACCCCACGCACCTTTCCACCCCACTCGCCTTTCCACCCCACTCGCCGTTCCACCCCACTCGCCTTTCCACCCCACTCGCCTTTCCACCCCACTCGCCTTTCCACCCCACTCGCCTTTCCACCCCACTTGCCTTTCCACCCCACTCGCCTTTCCACCCTACTCGCCTTTCCACCCTACTCGAGTTTCCACCCCACTCGCCTTTCCATCCACTCGCCTTTCCATCCACTCGCCTTTCCATCCACTCGCCTTTCCACCCACTCGCCTTTCCACCCCACTCGCCTTTCCACCCCACTCGCCGTTCCACCCCACTCGCCTTTCCACCCCACTCGCCTTTCCACCCCACTCGCCTTTCCACCCCACTCGTCTCTCCACCCCACTCGTCCCTCCATCTCACTCTCCATTTACTCGCTTCCCACCCTACTCGCCATTCACCCTACTCGCCCTTCCACCTCACTCACCCTTCCATTCATTCGCTTTCCATCCACTCACGTTTCCATCCATTCGCCTTTCCACCCACTCGCCCTGCCACTCACTCAGCCTCATTCCCGTGCGCCCTTCCACCCACTCTAACTCACTCCCGTTGATCCAAATCACTTCTCGCCATCCCTTATGATCTGTCCATTCACCCTCAGTCGCCTCCCAAATCGTCGATATGTTAAATCACCTGCCCGCTTTTCATCAATTTTTCCACAAGTCCTTGTTGCCTTTTCTGATGCCCTGCCTGTGCTCCAATTTGTCAGTAAGATTTTGTCTATCATCTCACTCATCTTCACACTCGTGTACTATTTTTCACACTCGTTCAACATCGATTACCCGCATGCTACCATTTTGCCCTCATCGTGGGCTTTTGATTTGTCATGGACCATCTCATGGACCCTAGCATCCTTCTCGTACCGTCAATCGTTTCCATACCATCAACTTCATGTAAACTCTGATTAAGTTTGCGCGCGTCATTCCCCTCCCCACAATTCTCAGAGCACCAGCTACTTCTATATCTTACAATTCAACCTGGGGAAACTCCATTTGCCGCATTGCCAACTCTCCCCACCCTTTCAAGACATTTTCTCTTTTTCTTCGCCACGTTTACCGTTCTCGGTGTCTATTACCTTAACGTTTCTTAACTGTTCCTCATCAGTTTTCCTATCTCACATTTTCTAACGCATTTTTGTTAGGTTGATGAAGAGTATGCCATTCCTTCATTGCACATTGACCCTCTGCAATCTCTCTCCCTTGCTCCTCACTAACCAAATCACTCAGTCTGCCTCCCACTGCTATGTCGGCTACTGCTTGTAACATCGAATTCCGGGATTCCTCTGACTTTTGGACTCTTGGCGCGTGACAAGTTCAAGTGACCATTCGGCACGAGACAATTATTTTTCGCGCTTGAGAAATTGATTAATTGCTTCATTCGATTAATGGTCATATTCCGAGGATTCTTCCAGCTAATCTAGATGTAAGGTCTTCAGGGTGGACAGAAGTTGCACAAGGTCGTTATGCAATTGATTGCTCGCTAGTTATTATCAGGCTGATTCTCCCGCGAATATCCGCTTGTATTGGGAGGTGTCAAGAAAACTGATAAACCCACCGTTAACCATAACGAACAGCACAATTACGACGAACCATATCCCTCTACAGATAAACTTCGACAGCTCTGTCGATGTTGCTCTGAGGAAGTGTAAACATCTTATTACACACTAATTCGATATAAAAAATGGTATACGTGATGACCTGGAAAGAACATTTCTCACAAAAATTCACACAAAAATTTCTTTAGTATCGTATATTGTATACAGCAGTTGTAATTTTACACATTAATGTACTATTTCCTCAAGAATTGATTTGTGGGTATTGACACTTTTTTAATTTGTCTTGAAAGAGACACTTTTTAAGTTTGTCTTGAAATATATAATTACTCATTAGTTTTTAGCTGATATTGAGAACTCAGTATAACAAATGAAAGTAGATGTAGGTTTTACTCAGACTTCACAGAAATAAAATGGAACTGTTATGTTTTAGACATTGATCCAAAGTTACTTATGAGATGAATAGTTTCTTTCTATGGGTCATTTCAACTCCGCTGCTGTAATGCGCTTGGATTTTTGTAGTTTTCGTAACAAAATTGTCCATCGACAAAGTACGAGTGTGAAGCAGATTTTGGAAACATCATGGTCTCTCAAAAAGTCAGGAAATAAGATGGACAGTACTTAATGTAGTTCACACGTTAAGGCATTAAAACTAACTTAAACGTTTGAGAAATGATGAGTTAAGTTTTTTACTTCTCTATGGTCCATCTGGAAATGGTCGATGAAATTATTTTACTGAAATTTCAAAATAAAACGGTTTGAAAGTTTTCTGACAATATTTATACAGGAGAATTAATGACAAACAGCAAACTTCTGCAATGATAGATGAGCAGAACGTTAAAAATACATACACATGCACATCAGATTAATGAATATTCTGTACCGTAATGTAGAACGAATACATAAAAGTCAATTTGGGGAATTAATGATGTCCTCCTCCACATTGGACTTCGTTTCCCTTCCATTTAATGCAGAAGGCACACCGATAGTAATCTTCTGTTTCAAAAACCAACTTAAATTGTCATTTGTATCCAGCTGGCTATTAAATACTTCTCATCAAATATACCCAATGCATCCGGTTAATAGAGTATAAAGGCTATCTGAGAATAAATGTTAGAAACTTCTAGGGCATGTAGAGAGGTGGAAAATGGTAACTTTTTGTCTTTGTATATGTAGTGAGAAATTTCATTTAACGGAGTTATATACATTTAAACATGAGGCATTTGTCTCTGATTCGTAGGCAAAGCCGTATGCACAAATGTTGGGCGGGTCACGTTCTAACACAATCTTGGATATTTCATGTACCTACCAAACATCTGTGCATAAGGAGTTGCCTAAGTATCAGGGGCAAATGGTGATCATTTCATCATGCTCTAGACGTTTGTAACACTTATTCAGAGACATCTGTATAGTGTTTAAGACATATAGCAAAGCAATTCTAATCATATTTATTATACGTAATTGAATGAAGTGTCGCACCGTTCTTGACGCGTTGTGGAATGACGTGATAGACCAGAGTCTAAAGAGCCACGCGGCGACTTTGGGAGGCAGTTCAAAGTTACTGTGACGGAACAAAAACTTCTTGTGCTGCGACAACATGTTCCAAGGGTATGGGGGAATATAATGCTGACCCTCAAATTTGAATGTTTGTAGCTGTTTATGGAAATACAGTTTTAATCTCTCTATGGTCTTAGATCAAAGAAGTTAGTCTTTTGACTACAATTTCACTGCACATTGTTGTGCTTATGGTAATCTACAGAAAATGGCAGAAAACAACTCTTTCTCAACTCTGTGTCTAAATGAACACTCAGTAGGTATTACCATTACTTTTTTTCCTTATCCTTCAATTCCATATATTATTTGTAACGGTTACGCGACCGTATAATATAACAAATTTTATACTTCCTACATTTCCGGAAAAACTCTCGTCACCAAACGAGCGCGGGAGATTCGAATTTGCAACTTTCGAAATTTCAGGTATTTTAATGATGTTCAACATATTTATGAGAGTGTTTTATAATTTACTCATAATTTAATTAAAAAGTTATAAGAATGATTTCTCTATTTGTATAAATCATTCAAAAATTAAATTTTGAGCCATTTTTGAGAAAAGTTTGAAAATATATTCTGAAAGTGTACTACAGAATATCAAAAAATCTCAACTTCACGGCGCATGCAACTTACGTAGATAGATCGAGAAGAATCCAAATCGGGCAAGAACCGCGCTCGTGTTGTTCACACACGGAAGGGGAAAAAGCTTTTTCGTTATTAGGTTCCCACAAGACATGAATATAAGTGTTTATCAAAATCTGAAGGTCGATTTTTCAGTATTGCAATTTTCTGTAAGAGATATACGGGAAAGAAAAAAATCGTTTATTTTATTCGTTAACATTTTGAACTTATATTCTTTAGAATGCATGATTGGTGATGTCTTTGAATTTGTTCCCTTCAAGCGTCGTACTTTTAGGACCGAAAAACATACAATATTCAATTTCCTTTGGCATCTTCGCTTTCGTGAGTCGACGAATGATGGATTGAAGGGTTAAAAATACCGCGGTAAGGCCCTCCCCCATGTCTAAATTAGAAAATGAAAGAAACATAATCTTGCTCTGCAGCGTCATCCAATACCGCGTAAATGGACCATTCACGAATTCTTCACCCTTCTTCTTGAACTACTTTTGTCTTCTAGCAATCGGACATTCTAGAACGATTTGCATGTTTCTAATTTGGTTAATAAAATTATATTAAAAGTTAAATGCCTTTATGAATAAAAAAGCGATCAAAATGTTCGTGATATAAAATGAATAGGGGAAAATGGGTTAATCAGAAATTGTTTTTATTGCCACCGATGGAATGTGATCCGGGATGTTTTGAGTAAGACCCATTCTAATGTTCTCTACGACGATTTGAAATATGAAAATATTAGCTGCAAAGCCATCCTCTGAGTTATTTTATAGATTACGAAAGCATGACAACTTACAAATATTTCATATTCACGTATATTCTGACACGGTAAGAATGTGAAAGGAATTTGTGAATTTAATTTAGGAAATACAATTGTGTATTAAGAAATATTCCCACATAAGCTTAGAAATCAGTGAAGAATTCAAATCTCAAACGGTTTTTTTTTTCAGAGAAAATGTCACTGATTTTGAATTTCCAAATTGTAATGACGCTGTGCCTGGAGCGCCGGCGCTCAATTCACGTCTCCCACGCACACGCAGAGGTCAAGGATCCTTGTGGTTATGCCTCATTAAAGCTTGACACAAAAACATTTGAAGGACATTCAAAAAAGTGCCTATTCTTTGATTTGCGATTAGAATGTTATGGATATCGCATATTTCACAAATGTTCCTTATTTCATTCGACTTATTAATTACGTGTTTCCGAGCGCGTCAACAGCTATGGTAATTAGTCTCGTAAGTGAAATAGTTGGTTTTTGTCACGGGAGACGGGGACGATCTTCCCCGCTGGATGTTGAGATCCGGCACAGAGCTACATGCCGGCACTTCCCCAACCCGATCTCCAACCAGCAGGGTTCCGCCCGAGACAAGCTCTAACCTGACATGTGTGGTACAGTATTGTATCTTAGAGAACGTACGTGTAAGTAACGGATGAGAATAGGACACGAAGGGAAAGGAAAGATTGCGCGCGGTCCTTGGCTCGTTTATTACGATCCCGTTTCACCTGGTGTTGATCGGAGAAACGACGGAAAACTACCGATCAGAGCAGACGGCCGCTAGAATTCTCCCCCAGACAGTAGCTGAATTCGACCTCGTTACCTATAATTCGGTTTTTCTTTCTTGGCGCACGGGGGGGGGGTCAAAAAAATGGAATATCTCACGGTATTTCGCGTCGTTCCCGTTTGTGCCGCTAAGAGTCGCATGATCGCGACTGTATCGAGCAATGCTGGTGATCAAGCAACTCCTGGCGGCACAATGGAGAACGACGCAAAATACCGTGAGATATTCCATTTTATTGACACACCCCCGTGCGCCAAGAAAGAATAACTGAAGTATAGCGAATGACGAAAATTCTGCAACCGTCGAGATTCGAACTGCAGGACCTCCCTCTCAGTGGCACTACAGTGACATCAGTTGACGCTCTGAGCCACCTAAGGCGGTTCCTTTCACCCGAAATATCTGTCGAGGTTGAGACCATCGACGATTTCTCGTTATCACAGTTACAACGTGTGAACGCGTCGTTGTTTGCCCGTAATTCTCTCATGAATGAAGTGGCATGATCGCCAGGCCCTTGACCTCTGCAGTGTGCGTGGGAGAGGCCAATCCAGCGGCGGAGAGCCACGTAATACAACGACGCTTACGTAGCGCTGCTAGAGGTCGAACGTTTGTGACCTTCTGGAAGTCTGTTTTCGTTTCGGATTACGACTCGCTACACTGTTTCAATTATTTTGCGCACTCTCTGATTAAACCATTCGCAGCTTACTTGTACGAGTAAAATTGGGTTCAGGTCTAAAATGATGACGGATAAAATATATTTTGTGTGACAGGAGATAATTCCGGCTTGAGGTGAACATTTTGATATATTTTGTTTACAGCGTCTTTTATTTGAATGAATGGCGTGAATTAAAGTACAATTTATGAATTTACGTATTTTTATTTCTCAAATTCATTTGGATATTTTGATATGTGATTCCGACCTTAGAGGTCGATCTCTAGACATGATTGTTATTTGGATCTGTTTTTTTTTACTATTTTTTAGTTTGTAAACTCCTTAGGATAAGTGTTTTTCTTATAAATATTTTTTTTGTTGGCTGAGACTACCTGATGACGCGGCATCATTGTGTCGCGAAACACTGATTTTAGTGCTTTCTGATTATAACAAAATATTTTATTTAAATAAATGAATGTTTAAATATTATTAAATATCCTGAGGATACCACCATCATACAGCATATACTACACACTATAACTGATTGGTTTTAATTAATTATTTTATTTTAGATAATAAATTGGTGGCTGGTTATTATTTGTATCATTACTTTCGGAGATATTCGTCATTACAAAGGTTATTGTAACATTTACATTAACGTCATAAATCATTTACTAATTACTCGTGCGCTGTCAGACCAACTGACGTTGACCAACAATTTTTAAATAAATTATTTCTATTCAAAAGTCAAATGGGAACTGCGTCAATATAAGAGCATCATTATAATAATTATATTCATTAGTCGAAAGATCATATCTCCTGATTGGGTTAGGAAAAAATTAAAAATGTTGGTGTGTGTGTGTGTAATTAACATCTAGAAATAATTAAAAAAGAAACCCGTACGTCATTGGTTCCTTGTCCACCGCGGATTGTCGTCACTAAAAGGCATGGTACAACAAGACATGAAGAAAATCTATTATAACTGGTTAGTTTGGCGTATCTAATATTTTTTATTAACAACTTTTGCCCGGTGAGGAATATCCTTACCCTTGTATCGCAATATCTTATGCGCCATTTAGAATTTCACGGTCGTGGACATTCTAAAGGTTTCTGCGATGTAGGTCAAATTATTCGTCCTTAACTCTCATATCAATAGATATTTCTCCGAAGAGATTTATATATAGAGATTATCTTATATCCTTGCTTTTCATAGATCTGTTGTATCAAATAAACAGTAGCAAAACGTCTAAAATCCATTTAGAGAGTCCATCGCGTTTTAATGAATGTTTATGTTTATCCTAAAATGCATTTCGACTTAATTGAGTACATTGTGACTAAATAACTTTAAAAATAGTGACAGATGAGCGTCATGGCAAAGAGAAGAATAAATATATTTGAATTAAACAGGTACTACGTGCCCTAGTAGGTCCATGTACTTCACCTTAATAAGTAAAACTTTAAAAACTCTACATTTTTAGAGATTTATATTTTTTAGTGAATTACTACCAAAGTAATAAGATGTGGTAAATTTCTGATAGTAACAGGAGCGCAAACTACTTTCAGGTGCCTTTACGACCAAGTGTTGTTTCTCCATTGATTTTTTTCTGGGGCAGACTAATCCCTTAAGTCGTCGCCTCGGGCGTCAAGCCCCGCCCTCCCCCAGGCGGCAGGTCGATTCGCACTGTGCAAACACCCCACGCAGCAGCAGAGGCGAGACGGCGGCCCTTGAGGCGGCGGTGTCTCCGAACAAAATAAACACTTGGAACCCACAGCACTTAAATTATTACAGTGAAGGAAACAAAATGGAGAAGTAAAAGAAATGGAGAACAGTTGCATGTATATTATAATATATATGCAACTGTTAAATTTATTACTCAAAGGATATGTAACTCGATTACGATTTGTCAAGAAGGAAAACGGTGGATTGATAAATGAGTAATCTTCGCGAAAAAGTTTATGGTTTTCATTATTACCTATTTATGAATACTAACAAACATTGATTTATTTATTACTGTAAAATCAAGTAGCTTTATTTGACCATACCCAAAGATAAAACAAGTCAATATCATTTTTTGTTCGGTGAATCGCTGAAAAATGGATGCAATTCTATAGCATTTCGTTGAAAATTACCGCTTCAGTAATATTAAACGATAATATTTTGGATACAAAAAATAATTTTAACACCGATATTTCATTTGTTTTAGGTAAGAAAGTATTTCAACCGCTTTAAAAAAAACATTCCAAAAACTCGATAGCCCTCACTCATTTCCAATTTTGTGAATTTTATTTCTCTCCAATTTTCTACACACTAGATCAGGGGTGTTCAACTTTCAACGCCTTGAGAGCCACGATTTAAATTGTTAATATGGTTTAGGACCATATTTGATTTACTCGTGCGATCCAGACCTGACTTCCCCATATTATTAATATCGGCAATTTTTCCGGCTGCTCTGAAAGGGCGGGGGTGGAACCATTCGTAACATCAGCCTGCACCGTGCATGACGCAGAGAAACACATTGGGATCCTTTCGAATTCCTGAATTTACTAGAAAAAAAACGTAATTCTAAACTTAACCAGTTTTCACATTAAGAAGGTGTTGACCCCAGCAGGGCGCTTGCGCAAGACGCACAATATTCTCACCCGACAAGGATGGAAGTTACTTTTACTTTCGACTAATAACCTTTTCGCGACCCGCCAGTTGGACAACCCTGCACTAGATTCTTCTAGAGCGTCTCTATTCGCGAGCAACCCGTGTGCAGCAATTCCGCTCTGCCTTGGGGCCGACCCTTGGGAGTCGTGCCAACCCCCGGCAAACAACGGCGGGGCTTTCTCGGTCGGCGCAGGGCGGAGGCGCCGAAGCAGTTCCGTCAGCGGCCGAGGAGCGCGCTAATTTCGCAAATTGCGCCGATTCTTTCTCGTCGGGCGTGACTGCCCCGCCCCGCCCCGCCCCGCCCCGCCCCCCACGCAGGCGTCGGTGGCCTGCCTTTGCCTGCGTCACGCAAAGTGGCGCGATGCCCGCCCCCTCTCGAGGCCCCGCCCCTCCGCCCCGGAGGCAGCGGCCTCCAGGAGAGCTCGAGTCAATTGAAGACGCCGGGGCAATAACACGCTATGCCACTACTCGTGAGAAAAAGGAAAGTAATGTTTTAAGCATTGCATTCTACACATTGGGATAAAGAACATTAAATTACGAATTATACTGCTATCTTGCGGCGAATCTTTAAAATAAAAACATAACATGTAGATACATTTATGGGGCGTCGACGTACACTAATATCTCAATTTCATCTGAAATGTGGCGTAGCATGTTATTGCTCCATGATCTTCTATGGATGTCACTGCAGAGCCTCTGACCGGGAAGTCAGTTTTTTTTGTTGTTGTTCCAATCAAGCGAATGCCGGAGAATACCCCAATAAACGGGCCACGGACCGCAAGCGATATGTCCTTCCTCTTCCTTGTCATATCTTCTCTCCTTACTTATGCACTTACACTGACATGCACTGCACTAAATGTCGGGTGACCAATCGAGAACTTAGAGCTTGTTCTGGCTGGGGCGGTGCCCCGTTTGTGGAGATACCTGGTTCAGGAAAAAGGTTGAGGGTTAAAACCAATTACCAAAATAAAACACAATGATGGCTTATATGAAAAGATCAGTTGACGGTTCCGACGCTTGGAGTTGCCAGTATTAAATACTCTTTTGCATTTCCAATTTAAATGAATATCGTAAACAAATAAGTCATGTCTCTTGCTTCCCTTCCAGAGAAAAATATGACGAACGTAAACGAGTTTCGTTACACGTATCGTGAAAAGATCTCGCTGCTTAGTCACGATCGATAATCTGCGGAAACAAAATCGTGACCACAAGCCTCGAACTTTAGAGCACGCACTTTACCAACGACCAGCTTGGACACCGTCCGCGGGCAAGGTTGCATGGTTGACACCGGGAGCGGCGAAGACGGCATAAACACTGGGGATAGCAGAGGTGGTGGGGGTTACGGAGACGGCAGAGGCGCCGGGGGTGGCGAATGATCATTGTTCGTGATTCCGCGCGCATCAACTACTGAGGTCATTATTCCCGTAAGTGTAGTGCATGCTCTTTCATCGTCAGGTGGTGGTTATCTCCCTTCGTTGGTCTGGCGCCGACCGAGGCGAGGTCTGGCGTCGACCTACGTCATCTAGCGGGGTTTTCCCAAGTAGATATCTCCCACTAGCGGGGCACCGCCCCAGCCGGGACAAACTCTAAGAACCGGAGGCCGCGGAGGGGGCGGCGGAGGCAGATGAAGGGGCGGCGAGGGTCACGGGGTGGCGGGGGAGGGGGCGACGCGGGAGGGGCGCGGCGCGTGCGCAGTAGCCGCCGCCGCGGGCGCCTGGAGTCGTCGTCGCTTGCGGTCAGCGCCTGGCGTCACGTGCGTCTGCGTGCACAATAATCCGTCTCGCGAGCGGACGAACCGCCACCTGTTGATTCTCTGGTGGTCTGCCCACCAACTGATCTCGGACGGCGCACCGGTCGGGGCGCGTGGCCTCGGGTGCGACTATTCACTCGCGGTGCGCGCAGTACACGCAGATGCAAACGTTTAAGAGATCAAATGAGCTGGAGAGCCGTCTTAATTTTAATTAAAGCAATAATATTCATTTATTGTAATCGTTTATTGACCTTAATGAACAGACGTGGTAATTTTATAACTATTAATTTATTGTTAAACATAACTTGACGTTTCGACCCTGTTTGGGGTCTTTTTCAAAATCTAAAAATATATAATGAAAATTCTAATCAGATGATGGTGAATTACCAATAAAATTGTAACACATATCCAATAAATTAATAATAATCTTATTATAACACATCTAATAAATTCTGTCAGAAGTATTCTAGACACTAGGGACGACGCAAATTGTATTTTATAATCATGCATTCCTTTAATTACATCGTTTAATTAGACAAGTGTTATAATTTAATTGTTAATTCACTATCAACTGATTAACATTTTCATTATATATTTTTAGATTTTGAAAACGACCCCAAACAGGGTCGAAACGTCAAGTTATGCATAACAATAAATAAATTGTTATAAAATTACCATGTCTCTTAATTAAGGTCAATAAACCATTACAATAAATAATCGTTACAACATAAGTATATATTCATTAAGAAAGCAATAACGCTTGCAAGTAAAGTAAGGAGTTGGGCTGAGAGGTACGTACCCCCCCCTTTAGAAACATTAGGTGTCCCACTTAGTTAGGGATCCCATATTTTTAACACGAAAAACCGGGACCCAACAAAAAACTATTTCAGGGGTGGGGATCTCATATGGTATACTATTATTCGTGTACATTATGAACTCAGAATTAATTTATTCCTTTCATTGCGTTTAAAAACAGTGCAATATGTCACAAAGGAACTGACAATTACGAAACGAAGACTAAGTTTTTAATAGTGCACGGGAGATATCAATTTGTCTTTCCCCTTCACAGTCAGTGGTTTCTTTTATAAATGAGAATTGTGCCTTTACCTTTTCACCGTAAACACAGTTTCTGTCAAGCATTTTGTATTTTTCTTAAATAACATATTTTTTATTGAACTGTTCGCGGTTATTTCAAACTTAATTAATTATTAACTTAACACTCACCAATAAACTTGCGACCGAAAAGGAATGACCGCAAACGAACAAACAAATAATTCTAACCAATCTTTCTAACCAACAGATCGTCGAAAAGCTCAAATTCACGGATTCAAAATAACCACACATGCTATCAGAAAATATCTGTTTTTGTTTCTGTAAAAATCCGGAACATTTTAGCGTCCCGAGATGATTTATCGGGACACTGGGAAAATTAAAATTAGTCTTTCAAAAGTTGGGAACACATTACATTTGAAAGTTTGTTTGTAGATCGCTTTTATCAGTTTGTTGAGGTTTTACATCCACCTGCTTTAATCATTTTTTATCGACTATAGTAGACAGACGGCCTCATTGTTATCTGATATACTATTTAGATCAGACCTTTTGATTTACAGCTATACATTCTATCTTCAGGCTCAAATCATGTAGAACTCTTCGGGACATTGACTTATTTTATAGTGCTTTATTATGATCAATATATTTATTTAATCATCACTTTAAAAAACAGCAAAGTATTAGTTTCAAGGTTTTGTTAAATTAAATATCTCAAGTAAGTTTCCTGCGTTTTGCGTGTACGATTTTGCGTTACTCGAGTTCTGATTCATTTGTCAATATTTCCTTACTGTATCCTAAAATTCAATCGGTTAATTTATTGATGCCATTTCATGAGCTCTCTTTGGAGATATGAAATATTTTTACGTAACGATTAAATCGTAAATGCTAGTCATTTATTGTCTTTATGGACGTCATGTATTCGCAGGAGATTGCTGCGGTTTTTGTTTTGGCGGCGATACAATATCTCTGGTGATAAATCGTACTTCTTATGACTGAATTAAAAATTGGTATTTTGAAGGTCATTATTGAAGCAAGGAGAACTCAATATTAAAACAGTCAACGTTATTTCAAAATCCTTGCAACTCTCGAACTATGTGCTACCATTTATCAGCAATTCAGCAATTTCCAAAACGTTTGGTGTTGGTTTTAAGATAAATGTATTGTGAATTATCCTTGAAAATTTCATTAGTCAATAGGTCATTCTCTTTTTGTAAAAGTCGACAAATTGAGCTTTAGATCGAATGGAATTATTGCCTTGCGACTCAAGTCTTAACTTTACTTTTGTTAGCGTTGAAATAGCACATTTTTTTCAAATGTTTTTAAAGAGTTTACTTCCTGGATATCCTTAGTCTCTAATTTATATGTGAGCAGGTGTTGAATAATATATTATAATGTTTAAATAAGTTCTTACTGTTTTTTACGAAAATCAGCCAAAAACTTTAAACTATAACAATGTATATTGCTACACAATTGCTTTGTTAAATATATTATTTTTTATTCAGCACCTTTTGAAAACCAGACTACCCGAAAAATATTTTTGATAGAACATTTTAACATGTTTTGAAACATTAATATGATTCAATAATATCATGCCTTGAAATCGATTTTACAACGTGTAATGTTCTGAGTGAACAAACAATGTTTGCGAAATAATAGCCGCGTCTAATTTCACAAAATGTCACTTTCAGGAGCCGTAGGCAGTTAATTTAGTACTCTCTTTTACGGTACATCAAGTACTTCGAAACAGAGAGGTAACAATTAACAATAACTTAAAACTGTGATAAGAAATAAACTAGATCGATACATCGTAAACATTAATGTTCTTCAAACGAAGAATCTTTTTGGTGCGCTGTCATTTAAGAGGCCAGCATCAGTCCCATCGTTAGGACCTTCAGTGTTACCTGTTGGTTTAATAGGAGTAGGGATTCATTACATAAATAACAGGATTAGGCCACTCCTTACTCCACCATTTTAATTTAACTTTTTTTCAGGAGCAATGTAATTTATTTTTCCATATTAGTATAGTATAAAACATATAATTTTATACATTGCACTTACTGATCAACATTATTTTGATTATCATGGATATATATATATATATATATATATATATATATATATATATATATATATCGCTAAACAGTAAAATAAAAATAAATTTAAAGAGTCAAACCAATTTAAAATGTGATTTACACAGTGTTACAGCTTAATCGCAATTAAATCTACTCGTTGAACACTAATTTATTTAATACTTCTTCTCTAAAGCTAGATGTACTCCGTAATTGAACGACCTGTTATATCCGGGACAAAAATATACCTTCCCAAAACAGCGAACCAACAAAGAAATCTGTTTTGGATTGCGTCCGCCAGGCGATTCGCATCCGGAGCGCGTGGAGGCTTCGCCGTGGCCGGGCAGCGCGCAGGGGCGGCGCCCAGAGACCGACGCGGCGCGATAGATCTCCCGCAAGGCGCGATACGCTCTATCTCAGGGGCCGCGATCAGGGCGCCCGCAGACCCGCAGCGCCAGCCCCCGAGCCCCGCTCCTCGGGCGCCGCGCCCCGCGCCCCGCGCCCCGCGCCCCGCGCCCCACGCTCCGCGCCCCACGCTCCGCGCCCCACGCTCCGCGCTCCGCGCCCCGCGCCCCGCGCCCCGCGCCCCACGCTCCGTGCCCCACGCTCCGCGCTCCATGCTCCGCGCCCCACGCTCCGCGCCCCACGCTCCGCGCTCCACGCTCCGCGCCCCACGCTCCGCACCCCACGCTCCGCACCCCACGCTCCGCGCTCCACGCTCCGCGCCCCACGCTCCGCGCCCCACGCTCCGCGCCCCACGCTCCGCGCCCCACACTCCGCGCTCCACGCCCCGCGCCCCACGCTCCGCGCTCCACGCTCCGCGCCCCACGCTCCGCGCCCCACGCTCCGCGCCCCACACTCCGCGCTCCACGCCCCGCGCCCCACGCTCCGCGCCCCACGCCCTGCGCCCCACGCCCCGCCCCGCCTAGCACACCGCGCCCCGCACCCCGCACCCCGCACCCCGCACCACGCACCTCTCCCCTCCCCGCACAGCACACTTCACGCCCAGCACCACGCATACCGCAACCCACGCCCCGCATCCCGCACCCCGCACCACGCACCACTCACCTCGCACCCCGCACCCCGCACCTCGCACCACTCACCTCGCACCACGCACCACGCACCACGCACCACGCACCTCGCACCACGCCCTTCGCGTTACACACCACGGAGCCCATGCGCTCGCCGCCGCTCCGCGCTACCCTGGCTTTGCTGTACTGGCACTACGCTTCGAACCCTTACTCGAAAGATCAGCTGAGAGGCGCCGTTGCCTCTACAATAGTTCTCCACTTGGGAGGACAGTCCTCCATCGACGTCCATTGTCCTCTCGTCCTCCTTGTATTTTATATGCCATCCTTTTAGTAATTTTTTAACATTTGTTGTCATTTATTTTAGCACATGATTAACATCTGCTACGTAGTATCGTTTATTTTTTTTATTTTGAACAGAAAATATCCTTTTTCTGAACGCTGACACACACATGCATGATAGTGTGTCTAACGACTAAAATAAAGGGAGACGCTCAGACTATCTTCATCTGCATTTAGTGAACGAATCTTTTCACTTGAATCGCAAGTGGACAGAAGAAAGAAATAGAGCTGATGTTGGTTTAAATTAAATATTTATAAAAAGAAATGTGTTGATGCGCTTTTTAGGGGAGGGGTCTAACCGAGTGTCCTCCCTTTTACATGAATATTTTTGGAAATCCTACTCTACAGCGTCATTCATTGAAAGGTGCAATTGACTTATTAATCAGTTAATATGATTCCGATATATCATCACGAAAAATCAATTCCACGGAAGCACATGGGCTATTCAGTACGAGACGCATCCAGAAAGTAACTTTTTCCAGGTCGTCAAAAAACAAAAACGCAATTTTATTTAAAAAAATGGTACCATTTACTGCACATGCTGCACTATTTTTCCACATAATCACAACTAGACTTGAGATTGAATGAATTTGTTACACTGTGGGATCACAATTTGCATCGTAGAAGTCTGCCACCTGGGATAGGTACGACCAGTCATTGCTAGCCACCTGCAACTTTGCTTCTCTGTGAAACGCGTAATGTTGGCAAGACAGGAATTTTTTGAGGGTAAGATTGATTGTTAGTGATTCCGGGCGCGTCAACTATTAGGATGATTAGTCCCGTAAGTGTAATGCATTTTTTCTCGGGAGGTGGCTGTGGTCTTCCCCCTCTGGTTGGTGCCAATCTTCCGTCGGCTAACAGGGTTTTCCCCAACCAGGAATCTCCCACAAGCGGAATACCACCCTAGTCGAGACAAACTCTAAGCTCCCGACCGGTCTCTCGGTATGTGTGGTAATGTAGGGCATGTTAGTGTAAGTGTGTGTAAGGGGAGAGGATATGACAAGGAAGAGGAAGGAAAGATCGCGCGCGGCCCTTGGCCCGTTTGTTAGGGTACTGCTGTGCCATTCGCGTGGAGTTGATCGGAGAAACCACGGAAAACTACCGACTAGAGCAGCCGTCAGTCAGAATTCTCCTCCAAACTGTGACTGAATTCGACCTAGCTGACAAGCTAGTGTCGAAAATCCTGCCACCGTCTGGACTCGAACCTACGTCAGAGGGACTGCAGTGACATCAGTTGATGCCTTGAGCCATTTCTCGAGGTTTAAGGATAAGAAAAAATGAAAATCGTTGGAGGGAGAGATTCGGACTGTGGGTGGATGCTCATACGTTCGACCACTTACGGCTAGGCTCACAGCACAGTTCCGCAGTAGTTCCGCTAAGATGAGTTGGGGTATCGATAAGCTCATATCGGAGAAAAATCATTGCAATCCATTGAAAAAGCAATGTGTTAACGTTGAGGAAACGGATTTTTAGAGCGCTAATCTCTGAGTCAAAGGATATCATTAGTGTTAGAAAATAAACAATTCTTCGAAAAATGTGGAAACAGTGCAACATGTGCTCTATCTGGTACAATAATGATTTTCAATGAAATTGGTTTTCTTTTCGTTGACGATCCGACGAAACCTACTTTCGGGACGCGCCCCGTATATTATTATCAGGCCAATTGTTATTTAAAATGTCTGGTATTTGTGCTACAAAATACGACGGTTTTACGATACAATGAACGCATTTTGACACTGATGTTTTTTTAAACTATGAATTCAAGTGATAACACTGAAATCTAAATTTGAACTACATTTAAAATCATGCAAATAAAATGCAGTGGAGTTTGAATGCAAAATGAATTTTCGTGGAAAAAGGAAATTGCATAAATGTCTGTTATCCAATCGTTAAGTTAAAAAATCATATTTAACCTTAATAAACAGAAATGCAATCCCCTTCTTGCGTTCTAGAAACAAATGACGGTGAAGTTAAGTCGAATACACTATCTCCTTTGGTTTATCTGAGCTGACTGAATATTCCCAGAAATCAATGGCTTACGAATGTTTGCTGTTGACGTTGGTATAATTTTCTCTTTAGCAATGAAAATTTGCTGTTAATAATTGATCTCCGCTTGAATATTTGGAGTGTAAGCCAAGTAAAACGATCCGTTCTGCGAGGAGCGAGAAAATTGCAGTGACCGCAAATTATGCTTGCTTATATTTTAATTGATGTTAAGAGACTTCGTGAGAAAAATTAAAATTCTGACAATAAAACATTATATAAAATATACACAATAAAAGAAATATACATCGTACTCTATTTACGTAAAATATTCCGTCGGTATTTTAATATTTTTCTGGTGCGTTTGTAATGTCAGTTTCATTAGGATTCCTGCCTTTTATTTACCCTTTCGTTTCCTGACAAGGATATGTCAGTCATCTCATCTACAACCTTACGCCTAGGCGATTTAATGACGCCAAAATATCATGTTGTGTTTACTTGCCAATATTTTTTTCGATTATCTTCGTCTTTGTGAATTCCCTCTCGAGATATCCCCCCCCCAGAGGGGTACCGCTCAAGCAAGGACAACCTCAAAGTTCCTGACATGTGTCGTAGCGTAGTGCATGTAAGAATGTGTGTAAGAGGTGAGGATAGGGCAAGAAAAATGAAGGAAGCATCACACGTTTGTAAGGGTACTGCTCCGGCAATAGCCTAGTGGTTATCGCAAAAGCGACGGAAAACCGCCGATCAGTGCACCCGGCCGCTAGAATTCTGTTCCAAACAGCCGATGAATTCGACCCAGCTCTCTGGCTAGTATTCGCTGCCGTCGGGACACGAACCCTAGAACCTTCCGGTCAACGTGGTTGCGGGGACAACGGCAATGGCTTTGAGTTCCGTATGGAGTGGGTGCGCCGGAGGCGGTGGTGGATGAGAAGTGAGCACAGAAGGGAACGAGGTAGTTGCTCCCCAATTTACACATGCCTTTCTCTGGGTCGGTCCCCAATTTACGTATGGGTTCGCGCTTATTTTCCTTCTGGTCCCCAATTTACATATGGGTTTCGCTCTTATTTTCCTTCAGGTCCCCAATTTACGTATGGGTTCGCGCTTATTTTCCTTCTGGTCTCCAATTTACATATGGGTTTCGCTCTTATTTTCCGTCTGGTCCCCAATTTGCATATGGGTTTCGCTCTTATTTTCCTTCAGGTCCCTAATTTACGTCCGCCGCCATGGGAAGAGGGGAAGGGGTTGGTGATTGTGGCTGCGCGGTCGATCGCCGGCGCCTCACCTCCCACGGCCGCTTGCGTCCACTCTCGCAAGGCAGGGGCACCACTTGACGGGGACCGTGCAAAAATGCCTGGCCGTTGACAAAGATTTGCTTCAATAATTAGCGAAAGTAGAAAAATACCGCGCAAAACACTCAAGCGAGTCCCATATGTTGTCAGAGATTGGCAATCTACTACTAATAATAATGATGATGAGAATAATAATAGTAATAATAATAATAATAATAATAATAATAATAATAATAATAACAAGTGCAAGACATTGCTTTATTTGGAACACCCAACATTTTGGGCAAAGTATTGTGAAGGCACCTGTAGATCCTAGATCTGTTCCTTAGGAAGTTGGTAGCATCCCGGAGTAGACTTTATAATCAACTGACATCTTTAGTCGAGAATTAGAGGAATAATAAAAATAATAATAATAACATTAATAATAATAATAATGATAATGATAATGATAATAACTCTAAATGACCAAGGATCACAGAGGAAGACATTCAAAATAGGAACAGATTTAGATCTAAAGTGCAGTCATGGCGGATTGATTTGAAAGAAGTACCAAAGTGTAGAAGAGGAAAAGCTTAGACCAAAGAGTTAAAAAAGGCGCACAGCCAACGATTGAAAGAAATATGGGTACAAAGAAAGGCTAGGAAACACATGTGATTACTTTGCGTAGTCCAAATCGGGCTTGTTCGCAAGAAGAAAAAGAAGAAGGGACCCAGAGCCGGTATTAGCTCGAGAGATGGACGGGGAATGATTGACCCAGGAAGTAATGTAGAGTTTTTACTATGCAAAAGGGAAAATTGGAAACAAGGGTTTTGAAAACAAGATCAGCCGAATGTGGGACGTAAAAGCCTAGGTCGTCCCGATAGTTATCGGAGCTCTGGGACTTGTTCCGGAAAATTTGTGTAAGAATTTGTTTAAACTCCCAGAACATTCAAAACATAGGGATCTGTAAGGCAATGCATTATTGGGAAGAGCCCACATTTTGTGCAAAGTATTGTAGGGGAACCGACAGTCCCTAAATCTGCTCCTTAGGAAGTTGGTTGCAATCCGGAGTAGACTTTCTAATCAACCGACTCATAAAATCTTTAATCGTGAATTAGAAGAATAATACAGGAATCAAGTTTTATTGTTTAATGGCGTCTGGAAGAATGTTATAAAATAACGTACACATAATTCTGTTTGTTTTTGTTATTTTCAATAGTTGTCAAATTAGGAATTTCAGTATCTTGCAAAATCTATGATTCTTATTTACTATTTTTCTGCTTTACACAATCAAAAATCGTTCTTGAATAAACATAAAAACAGAACAAAACGTTACATTTGACCCAATTGTGTACGTATTGTATTAATTGACTAAAATTTGAAATAGATTCAGACAACCGAAACAACAATTGTTTGTGTTCGATTGAGAGATTCCTGAGTTCTGTTTCCCCTGCATTTTCTCAGATTTTCTCAGATATTATTTTGAAATTCAGACCATCAGATGGAATTTTCGAAATATAGTCTAGATGTCTGAACTACGTCACCCATTAATGATGTTTTACTTTTCATTGAGTACATGGTGGTTAATTTTATTACAGTACATGCTGGACATCTCGGAACGCGATGTTGCTTCAAAAGGGTTCTATGTCAACAAGTTTTCTTCCAAAATACTGTTTTCTGAATTTATTATAATGAACCTTTTTGTTGAAAGATTCGAGAAGTTGGAGAATCTTTCACGAATCGGAGTAGTGTTCGAAATATTCAGTTTCATCTCATTTCCATTCTTTACCTCACTTCTATTTTTGTTTCAATTTGCAGATTAAGGAGATTTGCAGATTAAGGTATCTAAATTTTGAATTTGATTCATTCGCTGACAAGATCGCGTTTGCTTATTGTTACGAGACGTTCTGATTTGTCAGAACGTCTGGTAACTAATTTTTGGACTGACTGTCCTGATTTTTTAGCAAAAGTCCTGATTTTTTATATGTGCTATCTAATTACTTTTTGATTAAATTTTAACATTTTTCACTATAAAATGTACACAAAATAAAATTGCATGAGAGAACAAAAGTAGGCGTGAAACTCAGTGTTTCCTACTAAGAACAATAAGTATGTCAATGATCTTGACTCTCCGGGTGACGCCGCGTCAAAGGCTATATACAGAAAACAGTCTTCGACGCAGCGTCACCCGGACAGCCAAGATCATTCACATGACTCTGGCCGCGGAAGCCTACGACTTCATTTAATAAGTATGTCATAAGTACATAAGTATGTCATCGTATTCTTGTATTTGTACGAGGAATATTGAAATAGTTATAGGAAGAAAATTAATAATAAAGCTGTCGTAGCTATAAGTGAAGTTCGTGAAGTTCAGAATTAACATACAAATGTATTTCTCTTCTGTAATGGTACTCTGAACCTGTATGTCATAAAAAAATGTTCTGACATTTTGAGAAATGTCCAGACTTTTTTTATCCAACGATCCTGATTTGTTCCTAGATCCCTAGATCCCTCGTAACGCTCTACGTTCGGCATCTGTCACAAGCACGTGCTCCCGGAGCGGAACGCCTTTGCCTGCGCACGCGGTGACTTCCACCGCCTCCGCCGCCGCCTCCGCCTCCGCCGCCGCCGCCGCCGCCGCCGCCACCGCAGTCGAACTCCGTGCGCGATTTCACACTAGGCTGGAAATTTCGGGGCGGCCTGTCCCCCCTCTCGTGCTCTCCACTCGCTCGACTTGGCCTGCCGTCACGTTGGGGCGTTTTGCACCTGCGATGGGTGAGTAAACACCTGCGTCGACGGCGCCTACGCTTGTTTGTCATCCTCCTCCCACGCTGTGTGTACTCGCCGCTTAATGGGCGTTTAATTAACCGAGGAGTAAACATTTTTGTGATATGAATGAGATGTTGAAGCGATTTTGCCACGCGTATCTTATTCATGTCGTTATAGGCAAACATTATTACATCAAAATAAATAACAACGGTTATATGGCAATGAGATTACATTTTCTATAGAAAACTAGAGGTGCTAAAACAGCACGTACTGTCTCCCCTGTATTTTCACGCTGAATTACGCAAAAGTACTCACATTTTCGAAACAATCTATAAGAATTTATTTCAAAATCTATCTTTAAGGAACAGATTTCATTAAGAGAATAAATGTCTATCTATAATATTTTTGTTGCAGGAAGACTACGAAAAATTTTGAACTTTTGCATTTTTCGAAAATCAGAGTTTTCAACGGACATGAGACCTATACATTCCCTTAAACGTCATTCATGCTATCCAACAAAAAATTAATCAAAAACAGTGGAGCCATTTTTTTCAAAATTCAGAAAATGTGCTAGAAGCTTCATGTACAGTCAAAATTTTTATTTCAAATTCAAACGTCAGTGACAAGTCATATCGATCGGGGAATATGAATTTTGAAGAAAATTGGCTGAACGGTTTAGTCGCTAGCGTTGATCACAGACGGACCAACGGAATGACGGATGGAGGAACGGACACACGGAGGGACAGACGGACACACGGACCGACAGACGGACAGACGTTTTGTCGTCTTTCGACTTTTCGTCTAAGGACCCGCAGAACATGGATTCTGAAACAACCCGCAAAACATGGATCTCTCTACTTCGTAGCGAGAAAGTAAAAATTAACATCCTTGAGATTTTTCTCAGAAAAAATAAATCCTTGAGATCATGGGGAAATTCATATATTAGCGATGCGGCAGCATTTTGAGAGTTTTTAAAGGGTTAGTAGTCGTTTGTGGAAAACTTTCACAGAAAGCAAAAAACAAAAGAGAAAACTGAATTCTTGTAGTTCTCAAAATTATATACATATTTCTCCTGAACTTAAACGACTTCTAGTGATCAGCCGTGCTACTTGAATAATTCCAAGAAAATAGTTCACAGTAGTTTTACAAATTAAAAAGCCAATTAACTAATATGAACACCAAAACAAATACCAACAGTGACGTGGCGTTTTGCAATGAAATTACATTTAGTAAAAAAAATCCAACATCCCTGTGAGATTTTTGTGAGAAAGAAGCAAACTTTGAAACAAGTTTTGTTTCATTATTCAAATACATTCTTTTCAACTTTTTAGGTACAGTAAATTAATATTGGGCACTGAGTTTAAAATGATTCTAGAGTTTTATATCTTCATAAAGTAGTTTTCCAGGATATCCACATTTTTTCAATAATTTTAGAAGAATAGTTTGAAATATTTATTGTATTTTGCTATTTCTCTTAGGAGAGTTTGATTACCGATAAACGTTAAAAATACCACACATGTATACGTATTCACTTATCCTTCTCTGTAGAAAATATAAAAAGACTGAAAAATTCTGTAGCACATTTAACCTTTTTAGACTCTTTCCGCCCCTTGCAACTTGTAATACCTACAAACACCACGCCCCCTAAGATGAACTTCCATTTCTAACTCATCCCTTTAGGTACTTCTTGAGTTAATTAAAAGTAACTTCATTAAAAATTGGGTGAACTTTCATAAACATTTTGATTCAATTTTTAAAATTTAAATACAAGCTATGTTTTAACTTAAATTTATAATTGGAAGATAATAATTATTACACAAATGTGATCAGAACGTTAATTTTCTCAATACAATTCGTCGCTTCACAATCGAGGGAAGCCCCTCCCATAAAACTGAACACATTTACCACTAACCCCCACATGACTCGCAATTTTGTTATTATAAACCTTGATGTACCAACTTGTCGATTAGTCGGAAGATCAAAAACCACTTCTTTTTTTAAGAAACATGAAATAAAAACTATTTTTCAAAAAGTGACAACTATGGTCCGATTAAAATAGATTGGTGATTAAAAGTTTGTGTTTCTGAAGCTGTTGCTTCATGAAATGTGAGCATATGATTTGGTTACTTTACAAATATTTATTTCAAGTGTTTATTTTCGTGTCAAGGGAACACGTGCTCAGTGGTACGCAACCTGTCAACGTGGTTCCTTTCCATTCAAAACTGTCAATCACCAACTTCTTTTAATGAGACCATAATGTAGTCCACACATCACAGTCCAAACTAATAAACGTCAACCGTTGAACTCACCGGTGATTCTGGCGACGGTCCCGTCGCAGCAGCCGCACCACCTGCGGGGCGGCTTCTCCTTGGCCTTGATGAAGCTGGTCTTGAAGATGGGCGTGTACTTGAAGCGCTTGCTGATGCGCAGGTCGGCGCTGAGCTTGCCTTCCGTCATGGCGTTCGCGAGGAGCCCAGCGGCCGTGGCGGGTGGCGAGTGGCGAGTGACGGGGTCGGGCGGCGGGCGTCACTTAAGAGAGCCGGCGCCGCGGGGCCAGCGGCGTGATTTGAACGGGCTGCGCGCCCCGCCGCTTTTTTGCCCCGCCGCGCTCCCGGACCTATCGGGGTGTCCGCGCCCGGCGCAACGCGCATGCGCGGGGCGCCCGCCGCGCCCGCCGCGCCGCCGCGACGACGCCGTTTCCAGGCTCGCGACTTCGCGGAGACAAGTTTGAGGTTATCGGGGGAAATGTTACGCTAGGATGCATTTTTGCCCTCGAGCTGTCAGAGTTTATCGCGTGCTGTAACATTTAAAATAAACAACTTATTTTTTTAGTGAAATATAGGGTTTTGTTGTGTGATAATCTCAGTGGTTGAGTTAAAAAAGTTGGGATTCGTGTGGAACTGTGTTTTTCAATACCAGATGAATTTCTATTTTTGTAATAGAATTGAGGGGTTTCTCACAAGAACCAAACACGTCCAAAATTCCATATTTTGAGATATTTCACCAAGTTATTCCCTACAGTTGATGCTATCGGTTGCTATATCTCCTTTCGGCAGGTGCCAAACACAAGAAAAAATATAAGGCACGGGAAAATCATAAATTCGGTACTATGAAGTTTTTGGTGCCCGCTGAAACAAATCGCGACTAGTTTGGTTCTTGTAAAACCCCTCCAATTTATTTCGAAGTGTCATAAGGAAATTATTTTTAAAATACCAAATGTTCGCGTAGGAGATACATTTTGACATTTCTGTAGGCAGACTAAGTTTCATTGATTGCATTATTCAGTCAGGTTCGCTAGTCAAAGTATTACGCTCTTGCAAGATCGAGCTGATGTAGTTGATATGAACGAGATGGTAGATGTAGTAAGTGCCGAAACCAGTTAGTGGGATGATGAATCCTGTAACTGGATCCAAGAAATGGGATGCAGTAAGTGGTATGACTTTTTTTGTAATTTTCGTTAATTTTTCAAAACTCTACATTCTCATCGCATCATATCCAAGTGAGAGTTCTCTTTATGGAAGTATTCATTTGTTATATCAAGCTGACACTTTCTGAGTCTGATCAAATATCTCCCCTCTCCCAGATACTTCGTGAATCTGCCTCTCTCTATAGATGTTGCAAATGCATTATAAATTATTAAAGTACAATTTTCCAGAAACATTTGACATACATACTACACTAGTTCCGTATAAACTGCTCTTCGAGAAATTAATAGATTCAAAAATAAATAGACGTGAAGTGGTGTTGATGATGTCCTAGTTTCTTCGCAACAAAATATTTGAATTGACTTAATTTTTGGAATGTTATTTCTGGCGTACCTGAGTTTTATGGGGCCTCTTCAATTCATGATTTTCAATAATGATCTGTCGGAAAATACACATTCGAAAGTTCACAAGAACGCCAAACTTCTTAATCATTCGAACATTCGTATCCACAAACATGTTTTAATATGTTCATGTCAATGAAAGGGAATTTCCAGCATTTTAATTATGACCAAATGTTCTGACCGTTTGTAAAAAATTATATATTTTACAGAAATATCTTCTTGCAAAGTTTTAGTGCCGAAAGCACAATAGAGAACGTCTAACTTTTGAAAAATACAACAATTGATTTTTTAAAATATCGTTTGAAGTAGAACAAGTTTCTACTACTATATAGAGATGTACTTTTTACTTTCTCGCCTTACGAATACTTCGTAAGAAGAGAAAGTTATGTAATCGTGCGCTGGAAAACGGCTCATTTTTTAATTATGTAAGAAAAATAGAAAATGCGCGGTTGAAAGAACGTTTTGCATGTACAGAAGTAACTGGGCAATAGTGGGCCCCACACCTAATGATTTTGATACGAAAATACACAAATTTGTAGTACGTATTTTGGTATTTGCGTGTGCAATATTTTGCAATTGCGTCTGCAAATTTGTACGTGAAGTCATGCTGCGAAGCCACAAATGGAGAGGAAAACTGAGCCCCCCCAACTCAAAAATTCTTTGTAATTGAAATCAATTTTTTGAAAACAGTTGCCAAATTTTGACCCATTACATTTCAAAGGATTATTCCCACTAAAACCCTAGTGGACGGTATTTCATGAGTAGGTCCTGAATTCTGCATCCTGACGGAGGGGTGTGTGTTTCTCGGCGGGAAGCAGAAAGCATGATTAGTCCATGATTTTTAAGAAATGTTTTTCAAATTTTCGTCGAGTTCACGAGCTCTTTGAAAAACATGAGCAAGTACGTAGTTGCGAATATTTCTGCATCGGAAACAGCCGCTTATCCCAAACTGCGAATAAGCGATTTTCAAGAGGTGTGGGTCAGTTTGACCATTCACGAAGTTTCGGAGGTCACATAAACGCAGTGTTACATTGTTTTGTTTAACAGAAAGACGATTCCAAGAACATATATTGGGAAACTCGAATCTGATATGTTCAGTTTCAAGTTTATTCATATTAATTCAGTTATATACTCACGAACATTTACAGTACAATAAAAAACAAGAAATTACAGAACACAGTAAAAATAATACCCTTGTAAGGTACTTAATGGAATTTAAATAGCATCCTCTGAACTCTCTAAAGGAGTAATATGAACTCTCTAAAGGAGTAAAATGTTTTACAAACTCATACATCTTCACGAAAACCCTAATTAGTGATACAAAATAAACATCAACAGAGGTTCCTTCTAAACGTTTGAGGGCAACATCATTCATGACCATCTTGAGCTTTCTTTTCTCCGCATCGGAGTGAACACGGTTGCATAGTTTTCCTCAGAATTGTGTTGGGAGGGTCGGGCCAGAAGGTATGGGATCTTTTTTTTTTAAGAAATATTATCGGATCACATAATTTTGTCGCGTGAACAAAATACAGTACTAGTGTGTGTTCACAACAGATGGTTTATTGAGTGTTAGCGCAGAGAGCAATGTGAAATCAGCTGACTACGGTCGTGGGAGGTGAATGTAACCCTTTTGAGCAATGCTGCTGCATCAGGACAGCCGTTCTCCGCGGAAGAAATTCCCCAGACTGTCACAGGAAACTAGTGGAAGCTGTTGAGAATAATTCCCTTCCATACCGGGCAGTCGCGAGAAAGCCAGGAGAGTTTAAGCGAGGACGCGAGCAACCTGTGTCAGCAAAGATCTCGACGACCCGCGAGTGTGCGTTTCTCGATACCTCTTTTTCTCTTTGTCTCCAGTAGCGTCCGTCGTCTGCCTCCTCCAGCAAGTGGTCGGTTAGGCCACAATGAGCGAGCGCTATGTGCTCAAAATTAATTTGGTACTGAATGGGGTACGTGAGGACGCGAGCAACCTGTGATCAGCGACGCACAGGACGACCCGCGAGTGTACGTTTCTCCATACCACTTTCGCTCTTTGTCTCCAGAAGCGTCCTGCTCCAGCAAGTGCTCGGTTAGGCCTCGCTCACAATGCAAACTTAAACGTAACGTAATGCCGTAATCTTAGCAGTAAAAGTTACTCGTGTATATAAGCATTCACAATGAGGAACGTAAGCTGGAACGTAAGTTTCGCCTGAGCCAATCAGATTTCAGAGTATTGAAGCTTCATCGATTGTTGATTCGTTTCTATCACAGTGGAAAGATCTTTTCACCATGATTTCGAGCATTTTCTTCAATTTTGCTATCGATTTGTCTTGATATGTAAATGCGAGTAGCTGTTATATTAGCGCTCGTATTTCCTTTATTTTATAAACAAGGATTATCTTGTACCAAATTCACGTGTAATTCGTCAAACGAAATTATTTTATTCGCCACGTCAAGTTAAAAATCACAAGAAAAATGGCCCAAATTCTTACTTTGAATTCACCACTTGCATCAATACCTTTCGCAAACTAATTCAGTACATAATAGTAATGAAATGACATAACCACAATCTATATGAACCCAATCTTAAATTTACCATGTTTGTTTCTGTCATGATGCTCTGTGATTGGTCTTCGGTAGAACTCCGACGTAAACTTAACGTAAAAGCTTTGTGCTTGTGAACTCTTAAGTTTATGGATTTACGTTTACGATTAGTCAAAGCATTGTAAATGGTCTGGTTTAATAACTCATTTGTAGGTTTTGCGGATACGTTATGTTTACGTTTAAGTTTGCGTTGTGAATGAGGTCTTTCCGCACGTGCCATATCGGTTCACAAACCCGCAGGTCGTCCTGAGCGTCGCTGATCACAGGTTGCTGTGCGTTATCGCTTAAACCCTGATGGCTATCTCGCGACTTCTCCAGTATTCTTCTTCCTTTAGTTCCTTTCGGAGCGCAGGACCTCGGCAAAGGATCTCCTTCTTACTCGGTTTTCTGCGATACGGATGTTATACCAGTCTCCCGGATCTCTCCTTCCACTCTCCTTTTACATGAGGTTCTCTGCCGACCTTGGCTTCTACCCCCTTGTGGGTTGCAACATAGTGCTTCTCTCTCAATTGAATTTCGGGGTTTTCTTAAAGTTTGTCCTATCCAGTTCCATTTTCTGCGTTTTATTTGCATTGCTGTTGATGTTTCATTGGCTTTCTTCAGCAGTTCTTCATTTGTTATTACTTGTGGCCACCTAATGCTTAGGATTCTTCATAGATATTGGTTTATGAATACTTGGAATTTATGTGTGTTATTTTGCCCGTTATTTTCAAAGTTTCTGATACGTACAAAAGCACATATTTTACATTTGAGTTGAAAATGTGTAGTTTTGCTTTTAAGGTAATATTGCTGTTTTTCCAGACTTCTCTTAATTGTATAAAACAAACGTTTGCTTTGTTGATTCTTCGTTAAACGTCTTCATGTGCGCCTCCATCATCAGTTATGACTTCACTGTATGGAAGGGTATTATGCCCAACAGCTTCCATTAATTGCCTGTGACGTTTTCGGGCATTTCTGCCACGGCGAACCCCAATCGTTCTAGCTTACGTTACGACCTCTTGAATTTGAATAACGACATTTTAATTTTCGGGGGTACTTTGCCTAAAACCCGTGGGACACTTCCAAAATTTTCAAAAAATGGCACCAAATTCTTTGATTAAATTTTGTTGTTAGATACTGTGAAGGACATTTAAGAGAATAGTCCAGGTCTCTTTTTCGTTAAAATCTCTGATTTTTCGAAACATGCAAAATTGGAACCACTATTATGAAGATAGAAATGTTTTTCTTTCATAAAGTCTGTTAGCCTGAAAATCTTAAAATCTGAAGTCTTTAAAGACAGATTTTGAAATAAGGTCAAGTACAATTTTTCGAAAATTTAAATAGTTTTCGTGTAATTTTGGGTAAAATGTAGGCAATTTTAATTTTTTAAGCAATATTTTTTCTCAAAAACGACCCGAAACGAAACGAAAATTCAATTGTAAAATGATTGTCTTTCGACAGGAATATTGCTTTGCAGAAGTAGTTTACACCATCACGAATATGACCGTTTGAATTTAAATGATACCGAACTGCAGCTCTTCTAGATATCCTCAGCTTTTGACAAGACTTGACAAAGGACTGTTATGTGCAATGAAAACCGTGCTACCGTATCCGTGTTTCATTCTCCTGAAATACTGGTTCAGAGATCGCGTTTTCAGAGTAAAATAAATAATTACACTCCTTAAACCTATAAATTCAGGAGTTCCTCAAGGAAGCGTCCACGTCCCGTACCTATATACCGCATACAGTTGATGTTTTTGAGTTTCCAAGAGGTTCTGAACTTTTTAAATGTTCAGAATGTCTTGTTTATGTCATATAATATATCTTTTACTAAATATTTCTAACATACTAGTAACATTACATTTTAATACATTTCTATAATGAAACGGCATATCTCAGATCCGAGTTTTCCAATACTTGTTTCTGGAATCGCCTTTCTGTTGAACAAACACTACGATTATATGACCTCCCAACCTTCTTGAATTGTCAAACATATCCTCACTTCTCGAAAATCGCATATTCGCAATCGGGGATGAATGTTTGTGTTGCAAAAATATTCGCAACAACGTGTTTGCTCATGTTTTTCATAGAACTAATGAATTCGAACGAAATTTCAAAAACATTTCCTAGAAACCATTGTAAACTTGCCTATTGCATCCCACCGACAAACATACACCCCCATGTAAGAAATGCAGAATTCAGAATCAATACATGAAATGCCGTCCTCTAGGGGTTTATGAGGAATACTCTTGGAATGAGATGGCTCAAAATTTGTCAGTTGTTTTGAGTGAATTTTATATGAATTGCAATATATTACTATTACGTAGTATTATTATCAATTACAGAGTACGCTATCAAACTACCATTTGGGATTGTCTCTGCATTGAGATCGGACGCTAGACTCGAGACTGAAACTCCCAACTTTTTCCCAGTAAAAACTATTGGTGCTTCAGAACTGCACAGACTTTCTCGTAGTAAAGCAACAATTTTTATCATATTCAGGTTTTTAAAATATCTCCAAACGTTTAGTTTACTGCCTTATTGAAGTAGAGAAAGTGCCCGTAAGAAAGAATCATTTTCGTGAAAATTGTATTTTCTCGTACACGTATTTCTTGTAATGTAATGATGCAAAACAATGAATGTCGAGATTTCGATGGAAATATATAATTTCTAAGTTCCCGATACCAAAAATCAATTTTTTCAAAGTAGGCTATACCCTATCCGACCATCTCACCTTCTACGGGCAACTCTAAAACCAAAAACCATATGCAGGATTCTCTCCAAAAAGGACATCTCTTGTTCGTTTTACCCGCTTTCTTACCCTACGAATTTTACCCTTTTGATTTTTGGGAGTACTTTAAATGATTCTATAACATTTTCAAAATTTTCTCAAAAATGGATCCAATTTTTCTGCTTTCTTTTTTATTCGATTGCCCATAAAATTGGTCAGAAAGGGATTCCGTTCCTTACTTTTTTCCTCGTATGTTGCAAAGAACGGTAAGAAAAGGAATGCTGGACTCATTTTCGGCGAATACTAGTATTTTCGAAAATTGCAAAAAATTTGCATTGCAAAAGTTCCATATTAACGATTGAGATAAAATGAATCTTATTACAAGAACAGTGTTTCTTTTTTGTTTGAATTTGTTTGAACGATGTCCCACATTTCCCTGAGCTCAATGGCAGAAAGCCATATTCATGAAACATGTTTAATTTTCAAAAAATTAAGATTTTTTTTCGAATCTGTCCTGCTTTGTTAGGTTAGGAATTTTCAGATGGCTGCAGAGTTAGTTGCACAGAAGGTGCAGTCTACTGTAACAATTTCCTGCAACCCGTTAGTGAAAAGTGAACATTGAGCAACTTATGCAATATAGATATTGCGGTGTTTTTCTTAAGGTAAAAGGATACCCTTTAAAATAGATTTTTAGGATATGACGTTCCATAAGCATTTGCAGACCATGTCGTTATGAAATCATTGGGATATTCGGTGCTTTTGGAACGACATTTGGTAGTATTTATTGTAATTTTCTGGTACTCGGTAGTTTTCGCTGCGTGCAATTCGGTTAGTTGGAGTGTGTTTGGGGCTAGGCGATGGGTAGTTGGAACGAGTTTTGGGTTCAGGGAATTAGCAAAATACAGCAAAATCCAATAAGCTTCCTTGATTTGCATTGACAGCTCTCTTGATTTCGAATGACGGCTTAGGACAAAAAATTACAATAAGTATTCCTTCTCATGATTATTGTAAGTGATTTACCAATAAAGACACTGTAGAATAAGGTTTATAATTTATTGTTTTGTCCTTTTCTTTCTTCATTAACTCTAGAACAATTTCGAAAAATAAGTTTTTCAGTTTCTTAAAAAAGTATCATATTTATGAAACGGAGGTTTCTTAAATCTGTTTCAGAAGCTATTTTCACTCACAAAAGAATTGTTATCTTTTTATCTTCATTAAAATTTATCTTAACCCTTATCGTACCAAAGTGGGGCCATCCAAGGAACCGTGTTTTTTAAGTATCTGTTCAAAAATATCGTCAGTGCGATGTTATTAGATTCCATATATTTTCTATGCTTTTCTTACTTAGTCGCTATATTACGAATGTGAAGGAAAAAAATACGTGCGATTGTTATTGAATGGAACACTCTCCGTTAGAGAAGAAAAACCTTAAAACGAAACAAAAACATCTGACATTGCATTTTTGTGAGAAATGTATTGTTTGTTTTTATTCATTATTAATGGGAGTTATTAATTTGGTCCTGTCGTTTTTTACGAGGCCGCCAGTATTATAGTATTTTGTTTCCAATAATACGGGAAAGTATGTGTTGTTGTTTCATCAATAGTTTTCAATGGTATTACTCAAAGAAGGTTACAGCATAGTAGTTTTCCTCCCTTAAATCGATTACTCGATTACTACATTCCTTAAGATATTGTTTCCATCCTCAGATCATGACTTACTCGTATCATGTAGGCAATATAGCGTTTAGAGGAGTTTAACTCGCTTCGCCCTTCATTATTACACTTGACTACTAAAGAAATTCTCTTGATACTAAAGGATTCCCTGAAAGTGCAGAAGGCATTCAATATTTGAAAATAACTTTCCCTTGCAGACCAGTTTGCTAAAAATTCAATAGCTGCAAAAGATACGACTTTAGAAACAAAGAAAAGACACGATTTTAGAAAAGTACGGAAACTTCGTTACCGAACTGAAATACTTTTTTTAATTTCTACCTTCACAAGATGCACTCTTGTGTTTATTTCTGTCCACCTCAGAAAAGCAACTCTCGATACAATCTCGCTCAAATGAAAGAAGAACTCATTAATCTATTTAAGGACGCTTGGCCGCGAACTTTTATCCAAAGCGGGAGAATTTATTTGTACAATGACCTCAAATGAACTGAATCGAATTTACGTTACAAACACAATCCACGCTCTGCGGACGTGCCATCTCCAACGAGATACAACGAACAATCTTGGCCGATTTTGAAATTCCGAGTTCTGCCTGTAAATAGAGGTTGGCAGGGGCCCAAGAGAGCACGTGACGTGTAGAGCGGTCGTGACATTGCCACTCGCCGTGTGAGGGTGACGGAACAGGACGGCGACAGCGGGCGCCCTACCCGAGCACAGGGGCGGATCCCGCCAATCACTCTTTTTTTTGGGGGGGGTGTCATCATAGATGTTTTTTAAATAATAAACATGTTTGTTATTATATTGTGTATTATTTATGTACTGTAGATAAGATGCTATACGATATTATTGTTTAAATTATTACATAATTCGAATATAAATAAATATTTAAATAAATTTTTCCAAATAAAGGAAGGGAAACGACAGCGACGAATTTTCAGCCTTTTGGGACATAAATATTTAAATAAATTTTTCCAAATAAAGGAAGGGAAATGACAATTCTCAGCCTTTTGGGGGGCGGGCATGGCCCCCTTGGCTCCCCCTGGATCCGCCAATGCCCGAGCACTGTCACTAGCGATGGCAAATTTTAGAAAAACATAGGTATTTCGGTACATAAGGTTTTCGATGTCGATGAAAATATCGACAAAAACGTCGATACTTTAAATATGATGAAACATTTCGATGTAAAATGTCCTGGTTCTAATGTGATACATAACACGTCAATATTAGTTGGAAGGATATTCTAACTTACATTTTAACGTCATCTTAATTTTCTAATCGATGTTCTATGTAGTAAATGTTCATATTGCAGTTTAACAATATCACCACGAACAAAATAATCAAAAAGGTAACAACACTGGAGAAAGGTTAAGAAAAGCACACGGTTTCTTGCCGCCTGGAGATTGATTTTAGTCGGACTCCTGTTGAGGACTGACAGTTGTTACTGGCTGTTAATTGCGAGCAATCTACAAATAAAATAGATCCTGGAATTTTTATTTATTTCATGACTTTTTTTAGAACATCGATGCTTCTGGACAAACATATCGATCTGAAGAAAATATCGAAAGCAAAGTATCGATGTTATAATGTCGATGTTTCTGCTCGAAAATACGGATGTTTTTTTTTTTGCCATCTCTAGCGACGGGACAGGACGGCGACAGAGCACTGTCACCGTCCTCTTGCCGAGGATGGCCCCTAGCCGCCGCCCAAGGCCACCAGGTCAGCTGGTGATCCCAGACGCGCAGGAATCGGTGGCGTGATGGGTTATCCTGTGACCCTCTGTCGCATCGCTGCGCGGGGGCCCTTATCGTCGTCCCCTCCTATTGTAACGACTCATTTTTGTTACCAGTGGAAGTCGGGAGTGCACCAGTATCACCCTGTCGTCCTAGCGCCGACCGGACGTGTTGTAACGGAGGATTATCAGCGATTCATCTTTTGAGTGTTGTTGCTCTTACAGGAGAAGCAAAGAGGTCATGAGATAAAAACTACAGAAAAAGACAATCTTTGAAGATCTCGCAGAGATTTTCAGCGAAGCTTATATCTGAACGAGAAACGCTTGTTTACACATATGACTCCCTTACATCGCATCAGTAGCGTTAATTGATTATTAATCGATTATTTAATGTTTTTCTTCTTCAGAGATATCAAATAGTAGATTGTAGACTACACCGCCAGCGTATTGATTGCTTAGAAATGATTTATTACAATATGTAAATATTTTTGACATTGACAATGCAGTCTTCGAAAACTTTCAAAATAACGTTACTGATAAATGATAAATGTGAAATCAAAAAATAAAATCAATGGAATCCTTTAAAAAATTATTCTTAAAACATCATATAAACAACTTCAAACAAATTAAAAGAAACCTACGAAATGCATTTCCGATTTTACCGTATCTAACATAATTCTATCATTATATGGACGTCACAAGCACTATATTACTGGGGTTGCGATATTAAATAGATAAAGTACACCTACGGGGAAGTTCCCTCCAATACACCCCAAATACCAAAAAATATTGGGTGGGGAAAGCCTGATTGTGACGCTCATTAACCCAAAATGCATTTAAGAGTGAAATAATAGATTAATTTTCGACCTGGTGACTCTTCAAAAATTCTGAAAAATAGCTGGCCAATATTTTCTCCATGGTATTGTTATACATATAAACATATTTTGAATTGTTTTCAAAACTACTTTTGAAATTCGAATTTGTACTAAACTTTTTCAAAAAGTTTAGAGGAAACTATTCTTGCATTGGGAAGAAGTATCACAAAATTAATAGAATAAAACTTCTTTCATGGGAAAGATGGGAAGGGGAAGGGGAGCGAGATTCAAACTATATAAGACTGGTCATACGATCGGCCACACTCGGCTCAAAACAGATCTTCAGTCTGCAGCATTTCCACTGGGAAGTGACAATACACCGTGAAGTGTGAATATCGTCCCCCCCCCCAGTGAATTCAATCTTTTCTTACACCTCTAGAAATTCCTGCTTGGACAGTATTGCGCTTATCGTAGTTGCAGGTGGTTGTCAAATACTTATCGATTCCAGGCGGCAGACGTCTACGGCACGGGCATACACGAGGGTTGTACCAAAAGTAAGGTTCCCATATTTTTTACAAATAGAAAACATTATTTATTGATATTAATTTATACATCGTTGAAAAGCTTACATTGTTGTCTATTTTTGAACATAGTCTCCATTTTTTCGACACACTTTTGAAGACGGTGCTCCAGCTTTTGTATTCACAAGTCGAAGAGTCTCCCGCCAATCCGTTGAGGAAGCGTGTGACCTCTGCTCGGACTTCACCGTCGCTCTTGAAGCGTTTGCCACCTAAGTCTTCCTTTAGTTTGGGTACGAGGTGATAATCGCTGGGGGCTAAGTCCGGCTTGTACGGGGGATGGGGCATAACGGTCCACCCAAATTTCTTCAAAAGTTCTTGTGTTGGACGAGCGACTTGGGGTCGAGCGTTGTCGTGAAGAAGCACTACCCCCTCCGTCAGTCGTCCTCTCCGGAGATTCTGGATTGCTCCTTCTGGATTGTGCTAACGTCCTTGCGTGGAGAAACCGGATTACTGCTCGAACCTCGCACTTGGGCGGAGCGGCGATCGACACTTCCAGCTATGACGGCTGCCAAGCGAAAACTGAGCGACGTAGCGAATCGTGGATGGGCGAGCTCGAGAGTGGGGGAACCACTGCGCACGGCACTGTTGTCGGATTTAGCCTAGCACCTTCCCTCGAGGCTGTAGCTCATTGGGAACCTTACTTTTGGTACAACTCTCGTATTATGATATCACAATACGACAAATATATGAGGATATTTTCTCGCATACACTAAATTTTGACCATACTAGAGCACCTACGGTCATGGGAGAGATCTGATCAGTGCGTTATTAATAAGTGCAATAATAGATAATTTTGTGATGTTTTTATAGCAGTTGTATTATTGTTTTCTGTGATGACAAAAAGCGTAAAAAATGAAGTGCGCTATTTTTCTTTCACCTGTATTTCTGCACCTGTTTTTCTTTCACTGTGATTCGGTTTCATGTTTCATTGAATTAGTAAGGGAGCGAACACACTGGTTGTTGCGTTTAGAAAGCGATGTATATGTTTGCGTTTAGTAAGCTTTTCGGTGTAATTGTGTTGTGAAACATTATAATTAATATTATATTTAATAATTAAATAAAATTACTATTGGTCCAGTCAAAAGGTATCTGTCCCAAGAAAAAAAAAACGAATATTTTTTCTCAACAATTCCATGTTTTTGATGGTGATGAATTCGAATTTGATGTTTGCCACCTCAAAAAAGGTCAGCTTCACAGAAATTTGCAAAAAAATCTAAAAATTTCGCCCTGTTTTTGGTTTTTCACTTATATAATCAAAATTATGCGTTTTATCGAAAAAATTGTTATTCACAACATTAAAGTAATTAACATTATTTAACATTTAATGTTAACATTTCCTACAAGTAACATATTTTAACGAAAAGTAATCTTCAGGTTAAAAAAGAAATAGAACATCACTCTACAATAAAACGAGGGTAGGGAATAGGAGCAATTATATCAAATTGCCGATGTATGTTTTTTAATGTGTTATTTCTTTTCTCAATTGCGATGATTAATTATCTCTTCATTACCCAAATGCTGATGTGGAAACGAGACCATGATTTACATTATCGTCAATGATTTGCAGATAATTATGTAATTGTCTATGGAGAAAACAATGATTAATCTTCTAAATGATTAAACAAATCTTTTAAAAACCGTACCATAGTGTTTAGGCTTGGGATACATTGACAGATATGTATGGAGTCTAGCTCTTTCATATGTAACGTTGCAATGGAGAAAGACACGTGATCCGAGCGAGAATGATATTTACTGAGATGCGTTACTTCCGGTTCTTACATAAAATATTTCTTGCTCTCTCTTTTCCTGCTATCTCATCTCCTCCAGCTGTAATTCTAAAGATAATTTTGTTACCATTACTTTATGCAGTCCACCCAAACTTAGACTATCTCTGCAGCGATGTACTATATAATCTTGAAGAAAACAACAGCAATACAGACAATTCCGATTCTCGCGCGTGATATGAAGAAACTCGTACAAAAGTATGAAAATATAGTACAAAATGTTTGTTATTAATGAGTACATGTGCTTTAAACAACCTCAAGTAAAGTTTCTCGAAAACTCAACTGTTTTCTGTGAAAACTGGCTTAAAAATACCGCATTTTCAGAAACGCTCAAGCACCATTTTCTGATAAATGACTCGACCTTTTTTCTTGAAACTTTTGGAACGGATAGTGCCAGTTGCACTCTTTAATATGACGTAAATTTTAAAAAAAATTACACAAATGTAATTTTTTGAATGATCTCTCACATCTTTAATAGGCACATTATCAGTAATTTGTAAACATTATTATATTTGTGAGTGTAAGTGCTTCAAATGACTTCAAATTAACTTTTTTGAAAACTCAAAAATATTCTATGAAAAAGATCTTCGAATTGCGCATTTTTAGTAGCGCTTAAACGCCACATTCTTAAAACGGCTAAACATTGTTAAAGGAAAATTGCCATTTAGGACGAGATTTATGTGTTTTTTAATATTCTACAATTAATATTTCCGTTCTACCAGTAGGAAACCGAAAAATTAAGAATATGGCGATAGATGGCAGCTGGCAAGAGCATGTGGCAATTCCGAATAGGCTGCCCAGACCCAAGGAAATAGACAACTAATACGGGAAATTCTGTGCCATACTGTAGCGCTACTAGTTTATTTCTGACGGTATACTAGTATTTTTCAAATTTTGTATTTACTTTTTGTATTTTTATGCTAATTTAATTTTGTGTGCAAATAATATTTAAAATGTCAAATATGGTTTGTTTAAACCGTGTTTACAAACTTAATTATAATAAAAACACGGTAATCATAATATTTCATTCACCTTAAATATCACATTCAAAATATAAAATAAATTGATAAGTGAATTAACTGGTGTTTTCAGGTTACATAACAACATATTGTAAAGTTTTGATGGTTTTATTGCACTTTTTGCACATTTTGATGTTTTTATTGCATGTTTTAGAGAGTTTTACTGCACGAAAATCCCATCTTTACTGATAGCTGTGAGTGTACTGAACTTCCAAACCGGCTGCAAGTACGCCGCTGTTAGGCTAAGGGCTGAACTAATACAGTCATCGCAAAGAAAATAATATTCGATGTATCGCTCAATAATAAGCAGGATTTACTGCTTCAGGCCTCTAGTTAAAATAATTCTAGAACTGAGATGTTTGTAATAAATCGCCAAATGCACAAAAGGAAAGTTTGTTAAGAGAAGGGTAGTAGCGCAATCGTCCCCATAAAAACAGGGAGTTGTGGTCGCAATCCTTGCCACTGCACTTCAACGGCCTATTGTATCTCTCTGCCATTTGATTATTTTATTTCCTGACCTGTCAACTGCTACGGTCATTTGTCCCGTTAGTGTAGTTAATGTTTTACACCACAATTCAGCTGTGTCCATCTGCCCCTAAAACGAGAGATCTGGCGCATACCTGCTCGCAAGCGGGTAGTGCCACTCTCAGTGAGGCACTTCCAGTCAGCGGGGCACCGCCTCAGCCCGGACGAGCTCTAAGCTCCTGTCTGGTTTCCAGATAAGTGCGGTTGTGTACTACAAGTAATTGAGTATGTGTGTGTGTGTGTGTGTGTGTGTGTGTACCCCGTGCGATCTACAATCCCATACTTTCCTTGCTTACCAGGAGAATTGCTCCCCGATTGGCGCCAGGGGCCAATTGATGTGTTCCCGGTCAGAGCCCGGCAACACGGAGCTTAGCATCGCCTACTCACAGCCTCCACCTTCGAGCTAACCGCGTGAGTGAAGCCGTCAAACTCAGGATCCGGGTGGTCGTCTACGCCAGAGATCGTGACAGCCTATGCAGCCACGATCCCCCCCCTGCGGGATGTGTGGGTGCGTGTACGGGAAGCGATTCATGATCCATTTGTTAAGGCATTCGCCTGGCATTAATCAGAGAAACTACGTAACACTACCGATGAGAATACCCGACCGCCAGAATTCTCCCCCACTGAGCGACTGAATTGGACCTATAAAGGTTTATAGCTAGTATCGAAAACTCGCAACCGTCGAAACTCGAACCCTAGGACCTTCGCGCGAGAGTCGTTGCAGAAACAACAATCGTGGAACTGAGTTCCGTGTGGAAGGGACGCGCCGGAGGCGGAGGCGGGTGAAAAGTGAGCACACCGAGGGAAAAGGGGAAGAGGTGCTGCTGGTGGCTCACGGGGAGGAGAAGGCGACCTCCGGTCGGTCGCGCCACCGTAACTAGCTTGTGACGAAAGTCCCTCACTCGAGACTCGAACCCTAGGACCTTCCGTTCGGAAACGTCTCCCTGCGAGCGCTATCAGCGTGCGACACAGCACCCACAGTGTATATCCTGCGTGGTCTACCACTTCACACAATTTCTTGTCCTACCAGGAGGATTGCTCCCCGAGGTGGGCACCTAAGCTCTGTGGCTTTTATCCGCACCTCCGTCCAGTGCAAGAACACCTTCAGGCAGATATTCGAATACCGCCGAAAGATACCCCTCTCGGGAACCTTCCCATTTATACCTGGGTCGGGCTGCGCTGCCAGCTTCGAGCTTCTAGTTATTAAGCTATTAATAGTGCCATTCACAATGCGCTGGGACAATTCCCTCTTTTTAGCCGAGAGTGTGGGGCCACTGCCACGACGAAGCCAATTGCCAATCTGGGAGCTACCTGAGCTAAAGCCCGGGATGTCGGGGCCCCCAACCCGTCTCCTCACTGCCTTCACCTTGAAGCAATAGATTTGAGTGCACAGGAACCTAGGCAAACCTGACAAGGGTTCATGCTCCCGACAGACTTTTATTTGTGTGTTTGAGTCCCGATGTCGAGACTCAAACACACAAATAAACTACTGCACAGAGGATGCCGACTAACGAATCCCTCGTCCAGTCCTGCCCAAAGGTTGGTGGCAAACCATCTTCATATTGCCTCCACCTTAAAGCTATCGACGTGAGTATCGCCGAAATCTAAGAAAGCCTGATAGGGGGTTCATGCTACAGCCGGACTTATGTGTGGGTTTGAGACCGGCAGTCGGCTTCTCATAGGTTGCCGACTAACGAATCCCTCGTCCAATCCTGCCAAAAGGTCGGTGGCGAACCACCTCCTCACTGCCTCCACCTTGAAGCTATCAACGTGAGTACCGCCGTAACCTAGACAAGCCTGACAGGGGGGTCATGCTCTCCGTCTAGACTTTTACTCTCCACCCGCACAACGCGACGCGTCGGGGACGGCGACAGCGACGAGGGCGCGGGCGCATCCGGGAGACGCTCCCGTCACCCGCGACGGCCGCCCCCGCCGCCGCCCTCGCCGCCGCCGCCGCCGTGGCCACTGCTTCGCCCTGGCTCTGCCTGCGCCCCCGACTCCGTCCCCGAGGGTTATCTGCGGGCGGCGCGGCGCGGCGCCCAACGCTCTCGCCAAGGCCGACAATCGATTTCTCCATCGCGGAGCTTCGCCCTCGGTGCCTGTAGAGAGCACCACTGACTTAGCTTATTTTGGGCGCGTGTCGGGCTCTGAATTGCACGAGACCAAGCAACATATGGCAGATGAATTTTGTCACGGATGACGAGGGATTCACTTGGCCCTGCTCCTGAAATAGGGCTCGCTGGAGTAAACGTTAACAGCGATAACTGTCAACGCTAAGTACAATCCTAAAAACTTCGATATTATTACAGTTTGAAATGAATATATGTCAAGGATCGATCCAGATTCAGACCCAATCTATATGGGGTGTCATTAATGCATCGTTTGCCTTGTTTTTGTTGAATTGTTCTTTGTTCACATATGTTCCTTAACTTCGGTCTCTATAATAAGAGAAAGTAGTCACCTATTCAGCCCCTTACCGCGAATGGCCGGGGGTAAATGTCAAGACGACTTCGGATATGATTTATTTTTACAATGTTGAATTCAATGTCCATTGCGTAGCATTGAGCACTGAGTATTGTAGACGTAACACGACTCACCTTCTGCGATGAGACGAGTGCAATTCATTTTTCATCTAAATTGTTCTTGAATGTTACGTGATTGTATTTCATTTGCGTAATGGACGAGAAGAGGACCTCAAAAGCGAATGTCAAAACGTTTCTATAGACTTAAGAATTTATTTTTAAATAAATGTGTTTCTTTATTGATCAAACAAGCTTAATGTCCTTAGTAATAAAAATTAGATAAATAATGTTTTTCTCAATTTAGTGGTATTTAGGACCAATTTGGATGTGTTTAGGTCCAACGTGTTTGTGCTCCATTTGGATGTGTTTGAAAAGAAATAGTGAAGCGAATTCAGTTATGTAAACTACTGCATTTCTTCAAGTCAATGCGTTAGCTTTAAAACTTCAAAATAAGTAGTCATCTTATATGGTTATTTCGTCAGCTTCTATGGCGGATCTTCCCTTCATAAGTTGATGCTTCAAAAAATGATAGTGGGGTGGGGAATACCAGACGCTGAAGCAGACGTAAAACTAATTTATATTTTTCGGAAATACAATGCACTGTCAAATTTCGAGTGATTTTTCTACAAAATTTCCATTATTGAAGAAAATGTTCAAGATATTAGTGAAAAATGCCTAACCGTACGTTGTTCTTCAAGTTATTGTATATCGTATATGGTTATGCTAACTTCCACATACAGTTCAATGATTGTAATTGGAGATCGGCTGCGTGAAGTATTCAGATTGCTGCTGCTATCTGTCCGACGTTTTCGTACTAAATAGTCACATCAGGCTCTGCTTGCAAGGCCGAAATAAGGAACAAGGTCCTGTGGAAGAAGGCCTCCAAAAGGTCTTGGAAGCAGACGACGGGCCATCTCCGCTTTGACAGGTTGACTACCATTGACATAAAGACTCGCAAAGCTCTCTACACCCTCCCTCCGCTCAACAGCCAAGCTTTGGTCGTCGCATCTCCTATGGCACCCTGTGGGATTCGAACAGTTCAATGCATGATGATCCCCAGTACAACTAGTGTTTCTTGTAACTAATATTTCGTTTTGCTTATATATTTTCTTAACGCTACTAATGAACAGAATGAAATGAGCAGAATAAGTTCAATGCACTTGATGATCCCCAGTGCAACTAGGTTTCTTATAGATACCATTTGTTTTGCTCATATATTTTCTTAAAGCTACTATATAGTTTCACATAGCTATTATTTTGTTTGTTCATATATTTGTTGTCTTTTAGTTTGTTTTACAATAGTTTCTTATAGCTACTATTTGTTTCGCTTTACGTTGGTTTGATGATTCTGATGATTTACTTTAGTGACTTTACAAATTTCAACCTATTGTAACCCTGCGAAAGCAGGAGGCCTTTTTCCCTTCATGGAATGTTGAAATCTAATAACAATAATAATAATAATAATAATAATAATAACGTCAATACATAAATCAATAATAATAAATCAAAACGTCGTTACCAAGGAGGCAGAGAAACGTCTTAAATACAAGAGTTTGGAAATCGAGATCAGCCGAATGTGGGGCGTAAAAGTACAGGTCGTACCGATTGTTATCGGAGCTCTGGGATTTGTTTCGCAAAATTTGAGTAAGAACTTGTCTAAACTCCCCGGTAATTCAAAAGACTGGGAAGTGCAAGAAATTGCTTTATTTGGAACAGCCCACATTTTGCGCAAAGTATTGTAGAGGCACTGACAGTCACCGGATCTGCTCCTTAGGTAGCTGGTTGCAACCTGGAGTAGATTTTATATTCAGCCGACTCATAACATCTTTAGTCGTGATGTAGTGGAAAATAATAATAATAATAATAATAATAATAATAATAATAATAATATAATAATAATATATAATAATAATAATTTTGCATTAGTTTGATCCCACTATCGAGACAGTTGTCGCAAGCTGACTTTGGTTTTAAGCTCCATGGTGATGAAAGGCCAGTATCACATTTGTTTTACATGGATGATTTGAAAGTGTTTGCCAAGAATGAAGCGATTCTCTCCCAAATGCTGTCTGTCGTGAATGACTTTAGCAATGACATCTGCATGAAGTTTGGTCTTGACAAGTGTGCAAAAATCAATTTAAAAAGAGGGAAACTCACAAAGTCTGAGAACATTGAAATTGATACGCACACTGTGATTCAAGATCTTGAGCCAGGTAAAACTTACAAATATCTGGGCATTGAAGAATGTGAAACCATCTCGAATGACAGAATGAAAGAGAGAATTCGTAGGGAGTATTATAGAAGAGTGAGACTGGTCCTGCAGTCCGCTCTGAATTCCAGGAATAAAATATCTGCAATAGGTAGTTTGGCGGTACCTGTAGCCGAATACAGTTTTGGACTAGTGGACTGGACTGAGCAAGAAATTCGCACCATGGATCGAAAAACCAGAAAACTGCTGACAATGCATCATGTTTCCCACCCTCGAGCTGATATACATAGACTTTATGTGGCACGTAAGGAAGGAGGAAGAGGCCTCAGACAAATTGAGGCCTCCTGGCACAACGCAATAGTCGGGTTGGGTAAGTATGTAGTCAGCCATCAAGACGACCCTCTAATGAGGCAGGTCATGAAATCTGACCGAAGAATGGGAAACAGAGGCATTGTTAGTGTAGCAAGAAACATTGCGAAGAAAACTAGGCAAGACACGTCGAATAACACAGACACTGAACTTCTGATGCTGCTAAACATGAAGTGTGAGACACAAAAAATGTTAAAGAAATCGTGGAGAGACAAACCACTCCACGGTCAATACCTAAAAAGAATGGACAAGGTGCAGATCAATAAAGATCAATCATTTATGTGGCTTAAAAGGGGAAGGATGAAGCCAGAATCGGAAGCACTTGTAATAGCTGCCCAAGATCAGGCCTTGAGAACACGACATTATGATAAAGCGGTTCTCAAAATTTCCCAAGATGACAAATGCCGCATTTGCCTGGAGCAAGTAGAAACCATTGATCATATTGTCTCAGCTTGTCCAATCCTAGCAAAGACCGAATACCTTAAAAGACATGACAGGGTGTGTAGCTACCTCCACTGGCAGATCTGTACCGCCCTCGAAGTTCCAAACACATGCCCCAAGTGGTACGAACACTCACCGAAACCGGTGACGTCTGTTGGATTGTGTACGATATTGTACGACCAACAAATTCAAACTGATCGCACGATAGCGGCAAACAAACCGGATATAGTTATCCGGGATTTGGCCAAAAAATCGTGTTTACTTATCGATGTTGCTGTACCTTGCGATCAAAACGTCGTTACCAAGGAGGCAGAGAAACGTCTTAAATACAAGAGTTTGGAAATCGAGATCAGCCGAATGTGGGGCGTAAAAGCACAGGTCATCCCGATAGTTATCGGAGCTCTGGGATTTGTTCCGCAAAATTTGAGTAAGAACTTGTCTAAACTCCCAGGTAATTCAAAAGACTGGGAAGTGCAAGAAATTGCTTTATTTGGAACAGCCCACATTTTGCGTAAAGTATTGTAGAGGCACTGATAGTCACCGAATCTGCTCCTTAGGTAGCTGGTTGCAACCTGGAGTAGATTTTATATTCAGCCGACTCATAAGATCTTTAGTCGTGATGTAATGGAATAATAATAATAATAACTCCACCTAGGGAGTACACGACATTGCAATTGGTGGTGGAGCTTGAGTACCCTCATGAGCCTTAAAGCTATGTCAGTGGTAGCCTAGCTTCCGGTAGGGCCTCCCTTGCTGAATAAGTTGAAGGAGAGGGGTCAGACGAAGAAGTACTCCATTTTGAGGAGAGTGGGAAGTAAGTAGAGAGGGAAGGGTCATGAACCTTTGGACTTCCTGTTGTCGGCCCATAGAGGGTACAGGAGAGAAACTGGGTTGACACACCAAGCCACTGATTAGAGTGGAGGCCCGAACCTTGCATTAGCCAGAGAAGGAGGCTGCCTTCAGCAGTCAGTGAAAATCCCATAGGGTTTAGTAATGCCGACTGGCGATCGGAGGGACCCCTTGCTGGGCCCTGCGGGGGGATGCCCCGAGGCCACTGTGGGTCGCAGTAACGGATGGCAGGAAACAACCCGAAGGCTAAGTGTGATCTGTGAACTCGAACTTGCGTCCTGCGAATCTTCAATTCAAACCAATGAGCAAAATGGATAGACCAAGAAATGTAATGAATCTTAACGTGCCTTGTTCTACCAATGTCCCATACCTGCTCAGAAACCGAGCTAATGTCACCTGGTCGACGTCTGCCCATCCCACGGATGTTAGTCCCAGGGACCCAGAGCCGGCAGTAGCTCGAAGCCATCGTCAGAGATGGACCCGGGATGGATTAAAGGAGGTGATGTGGTGCTTTTACTATGCAAAAGCGAAAAATGGGGGCTCAGAAATAGAAGTTTTCAAGGTATGGAGAGAGCGGAACCCAGATATGAGACCTACCCTAGACTCAAAAAAGCTTGCCAGTCAACGACGATACATACTCAGCAGTGGAAAATTCACAGAAGAACAACTTGCTGACATTGAGAGAAATGCGGAGTACGTACTTCGCTCGAACAATCCACATAACGGACATGTAGAACTTGAAAATGATGATCCCGTGGAAGGTTCATCTCTTTCCAGTGAAACACACGTCAATGGTGAAAATTCATCTGGCAATGAATTACACGATAAGGACATAATGCAAAATATCCTTCGGCGCGAGATAGAAAGAGTTAGTCAACTTCCGTTTGAATCTCGCGAACCGTTGAAGAGAATGTACGAAAATGCCAAAGCTAAAAGAGTGATAGAAACAGCGAATTCTGTCTTAAATGAGGTGGTCGAGACCCCAGGCAGAGATCTAGATATCACTGAAATCAATCACATCATATATGCAACTGGATATGTAATATCTCAGATAATTTTGAGGCCAGCCAAGAATAATGACGGCCGACAGCAAAACAGAGTAAACAGCTCTGTACCCCCATAGATGAAGAGAATTATGAAACAGATGGCTGACACCCGGCGCGAAATATCACTCTTAGCTGAGGCATCTTCTAAATCAACGCACACCTCTAAAGTTCAACGAAAAATATTCAATGTTGAACAAAAATACCAAATTGAAAATGACACCAGGAGGCTAATGGTAGTTGAGAAGCTAAAAGAGAAAATTCAAGCATGGGCCCAAAGAATTAGACGTTACAAACGTAGAATAGATTTCCGTGTACAGAACCGGTTGTTTGAAACAGACGCGAAGAGATTCTATCGCAATCTGACTCAAAAACCGAATGGCAAAGCTGTCACTCCTTCAAAAGAAGACGTCGAAGCGTTTTGGGCAGGAATCTGGGAGGAGAGCAGATCCTACAACAAAGACGCAACTTGGCTTCAATCTGAAGTTGATGCTGCCGATGAGCTTGTAGAAACAGTGGAAGATGTTCACCAATTCTCGGAAGAGGACCTCTTCCAAGCAATTAAGAACATGGGAAACTGGACGTCCCCCGGGATTGATAAGATCCAGATTTATTGGATTAAGAAATTAACAGCAATACATTCTCATCTAGCAAAGGCTGTTAATAAAATTTTTGAAAACCCAAAGGAAATCCCGGAATGGCTCACACGCGGCATCACGTATTTGCTACCCAAAGCGGGAGACAGCTCTTTGGCGAAGAACTACAGGCCAATTACTTGCCTGCCAGTACTGTACAAAGTTATCACTGCAGCCATAGCTGACAAAATGTACAGACATCTAGATAAGAATCATCTAATGCCAGCTGAACAAAAAGAATGTCGTAAAGGCTCTAATGGCTGTGAGGAAATCTTGTTACTGAATAAAGTCATTTTGAATGATGTAAAGAAACGAAAACGTAATTTGAGCATGGCTTGGATTGACTACCAAAAGGCCTTTGATAGTGTACCACACGATTGGATTTTGAAGACCCTGGAGATCTATCGATTTCATCCTAGACTTATTGAATTTCGCAAGGCTAGTATGAAGTCGTGGAGCACCAGGTTACTAATTCACAGCGGAAAGGAAGCAGTAGAAACCAGAAGTATTCAGATTAACAGGGGTATTTTTCAATGAGATTCACTATCCCCTCTGCTATTTTGCATTAGTCTGATCTCACTATCGAGACAGATGTCGCAAGCTGACTTTGGTTTTAAGCTCCATGGTGATGAAAGACCAGTATCACATTTGTTTTACATGGATGATCTGAAAGTGTTTGCTAAGAATGAAGCGATTCTCTCCCAAATGCTGTCTGTCGTGAATGACTTTAGCAATGACATCTGCATGAAGTTTGGTCTTGACAAGTGTGCAAAAATCAATTTAAAAAGAGGGAAACTCACAACGTCTGAGAACATTGAAATTGATACGCACACTGTGATTCAAGATCTTGAGCCAGGTAAAACTTACAAATATCTGGGCATTGAAGAATGTGAAACCATCTCGAACGACACAATGAAAGAGAGAATTCGTAAGTATTGTAGGAGAGTGAGACTGGTCCTGCCGTCCGCTCTGAATTCCAGGAATAACATATCTGCAATAGGTAGTTTGGCGGTACCTGTAGCCGAATACAGTTTTGGACTAGTGGACTGGACTGAGCAAGAAATTCGCACCATGGATCGAAAAACCAGAAAACTGCTAACAATGCATCATGTTTCCCACCCTCGAGCTGATATACATAGACTTTATGTGTCACGTAAAGGAGGAAGAGGCCTCAGACAAATTGAGGCCTCCTGGCACAACGCAATAGTGGGGTTGGGGAAGTATGTAGTCAGCCATCAAGATGACCCTCTAATGAGGCAGGTCATGAAATCTGACCGAAGAATGGGAAGCAGAGGCATTGTTAGTGTAGCAAGAAGCATTGCGAAGAAAACTAGGCAAGACACTTCGAATAACACAGACACTGAACTTCTGATGCTGCTAAACATGAAGTGTGAGACACAAAAAAATGTTAAAGAAATTGTGGAGAGACAAACCACTCCACGGACAATACCTAAAAAGAATGGACAAGGTGCAGATCAATAAAGATCAATCATTTATGTGGCTTAAAAGGGGAAGAATGAAGCCAGAATCGGAAGCACTTGTAATAGCTGCCCAAGATCAGGCCTTGAGAACACGACATTATGATAAAGCGGTTCTCAAAATTTCCCAAGATGATAAATGCCGCATTTTCCAGGAGCAAGTAGAAACCATTGATCATATTGTCTCAGCTTGTCCAGTCCTAGCAAAGAACGAATACCTGAAAAGACATGACAGGGTGTGTAGCTACCTCCACTGGCAGATCTGTACCGCACTCAAAGTTCCAAACACATGCCCCAAATGCTACGAACACTCACCAAAACCGGTGACGTCTGTTGGATTGTGTACGATATCGTACGACCAACAAATTCAAACTGATCGCACGTTAGCGGCAAACAAACCGGATATATTTATCCGGGATTTGGTGAAAAAATCGTGTTTACTTATCGACGTTGCTGTACCTTGCGATCAAAACGTCGTTATCAAGGAGGCAGAGAAACGTCTTAAATACAAGAGTATGGAAATCGAGATCAGCCGAATGTGGGACGTAAAAGCACAGGTCGTGCCGATAGTTATCGGAGTTCTGGGATTTGTTCCGCAAAATTTGTCTCAACTCCCTGGTATTACAAAAGACTGGGAAGTGCAAGAAATTTCTTTATTTCGAACAGCCCACATTTTGCGTAAAGTATTGTAGAGGCACTGATAGTCAACGGATCTGCTCCTTAGGTAGCTGGTTGCAATCTGGAGTAGATTTTATATTCAGCCGACTCATAGCATCTTTAGTCGTGATGTAATGGAATAATAATAATAATAATAATAATAATAATAATAATAAGCCAGTGAAATTGTTGCCCGCAGGTAGAAAAGCAGAGTAAACCACTTGGCCTGCAGTACACGCGGGGGTCTCCCTCTCATACCTGATTTGCAGTTTATGGTAGAAAATTGTGCTGTGAGTATGACTCATGAAAAAAATTATGAAATACGAAATGCTCATTTCTCAATGCTCAGGGTATTTCACCCTCAGGGAGATCGCAGAATAGCGACCGAAACATTGGCACCTGTGCCGAGGACGTGACGTCTTCCGGACAACACTGGAACACCGAATACTAGAGATGAAATCACGGAACTTGCAGACAAATTCACGAAAGAATTGCTATCCTAGAGGGTAGTCAATGGAAAAATGTTTTAGACTATGGAGAAAATATATTGGGAATAAACGGTTTCGAAATACTGTAGTTGAGGTGATCCCAATTTTTTTTCTCGCTGTACTGCAAAGATAAAAAGGAAATTTTCCTCTCCATTTCTGTCACATGTAATTCTGCTTTATTACATTTTGCTTTCTTTGATTTGATAAAGCAAAACATGCTCACCTCTCGTGAAACACAGTATCGAAGGTTAAGCACGAGATTTATATCGCCCAAGTTAGACGGCGAAAGATTTTGTACAGGTTTCGTGACCGGACCCTGAACTCCGTCTTTGTTCAGCATGTCCACTGCTACCACCTCTGTTCTGATTTCTGCGAATCTGTGCCACTGCGACACATTTTCATTGTGTCCCAGCGAGCGTTTTGTTGAAGAGCCTGAAGCGCTGGCTGACCGGAATCACCCACTCGGCAGGTCGCAATTTCACTCATATTCAAGCATGACTTGAATTGCGGCCGATCATGATGGATGCTTCGCCTGCAATATCCAGATTGATTGATTGATTGATAATTCCGGGCGCGTCAATTGCTAAAGCCATTAGTCCCAAAGGTGAAGTGCGTCATTAGTAGAGGCCGGAAAAATATGTAGTTTAAGACGTCAAAATATGTACATAAATATGTAATGAAAATAGCAAGAATATGTAATAAATATGTAAAATCGTATATAATATGTAATATTAAAATTTTCTAATTAAAAACCATTTACGTAGAAAGAAATTACATATAGAAAAACTCAATTTACATCATACAACTTTCTCATCAGTAGTAAAAGCTTCATCCAGGACCGTAGTTTAGCAGCCAGACTAATCGCAATACAAGCCATCGCACAAACTAGCGAGATCTACGACCAGCAAACGCACACTGTAGCATCTTCATCGAAGTGTTACATTTTGGCGATCGGAAATTTTTCTGCGAAATTAACGTAGCACATCACAAAACGAGGTGTCAATGATGCTTTGGACACCCAGATTTCCCCAATAATGTAGGAAAAATGCTGACTTTAAAAAAAATACAACTTTTGATAAAAAATTATGGAATTAAATAGAAGAAAATTGATAAAATAAGAAAATATATTGTGAAAACAGCAAAATATGTAAAATATGTAATATAGTACTAAATATGTAAAAATATGTAATGAAAAAATTCGATATTGTGTTAGGAGGGCTATGATTCGCCAAGATTAAAATTTTGAGAACGGTAAGTAGAAAGGCAAAAAATATGTAATTACATAAAAATCCGGTCTCTAGTCATTAGTCCCAAAGTTTAACGCGAGAGGTGGCAGCGATCTTATCCCGCTGGATGGCGAGATCCGGCGGCGACATCTCAGCTCTCGGGGTTTTACCCAACCAGTCATCTACCACCATCGGGGCACTGCCCCTAACCGGTCCTGGCATGTGTCCTGTCATGTGTGATAGCGTAGTGCATGTGAGTGTAAGCGTAAGAAAGGGATGAGGATAGGGTAAGGAAGATGAAGGAAAGATGCACGGCCCACGGCCCGTCTTGTTACAGCATCCGCCTGATGTTGATCGGAGAAACCAAGGAAAATTACCCCATCAGAGCAGCCGGCAGCTAGAATTCTCCTCCAGACAGCGGCTGAGGTTGACCTTATTTAGCGGCCAAGTTCGACCTTATCTAACTAGTGTAGAAAAATCCTGACACCGTCTGCACTCGAATCCTAGAACCTTTCGGTCAGGGGACTACAGTGGCATTGATGCCTTCACCTACCTAAGCCGGTGCGATACGTGGAACTACTTGACTTTGGCTGGGGTAAATGAATGTGTGGTTGAATTTAAGAGCTCATTTATTGTCTCGCAGTGCGCGGTCTCTGTAAGCGCATGGAGTTCGCGTTCCATTGCTTTTCATTTTCGTTACCTCCTGCAGCCTGGAAGTGCACGGCTGACGAAAGGAAGGCATCTCACGACGCGAGTCGGGGTTCAAAGTCGTCTCTTCTATATACGGCTCGCAAACTTGTTGCTCGTGGTATGTTCCATTGATTCATGGACCAAAATCACTGGCATCGGTTGTCTTAGTGCAAGATTAAAACGGCACGTGCTCAACTGCGCGGTAATGTTCGTAAATTACCTTTCCACTGCAGGTCGGAATACTTTCGTTTTGACCTCGTTATTTTGACATTTGATAAACTGCATATCAGCGCTTATGGCACATTTCTTAAGAGTAGGAATGACAAAGAAATCAATTGAGTACCCTATTTCAACACTGCAGTGTACCTGACAGGGTGGTGCAAGGGTTCGAGCCTCGAGAGTGTCGGATTTTCGGCAGTAGCGAGGCAGCTAGGTCGAATTCAGCCACTATCTGGAGAATTGTAGCAGCCAGCTGCTCTGATCAGACGTTTCCGTGATTTCTCCGACCAACATCAACTGAATGTTGGAGCAGTAACTTCACAAACGGTCCATGGACCACGCACGATCTTTCCTTTCTCAACCTTGATCCCTCCTTTCCCGTAACACATACATCCGTAGAATTGCATTGCTCTACACAACCATACACGTCGGGAGACCCCTCTTGTACGTCTGAAGGACTTTCAGGGCAATTCCGGATAATGTTGGATGAGATAATCGCCCAGCACATTGCTCCAGCGATACTCACGTCATTAGTACCAAGAGGGTGCAATGAGAAGGCGGAGCGCCGCTGTCAGAGGATGGGATCGGAGTTGGGAAGCTTCGGTAATCGGGATACGGAACACCCGACCGAAACCCTACACCCGGCAGTAGGCGGAGTACAGAGGGATGACGGGACGGGTGACTTGAAGCCTCTGGAACTTCTGTCCCAGTTGGTCCTACAAGGGTTGGACTAGTCAATGCAGTGAACCCTCGGTTCAGAAAACACTAGAGAGTCACGTCGAATCCAACCCTACTAGGATGTAGTAGTTGCAGGTAGGTTGGCGTACGAGTAGAGTTACCGCCTTACCCAAATCCGGAGTAGCAGGTGATACCCTATTGCTCGACCACTCACGGCGCTGAGAGCCCTTGCTAAGTGGTGGCCCCGCAGAGGTTTTTAAAGGTAAATTGGGCAGCGGAAAGTCGCGTTTCTGGATCGTCCAGAATTTTGTCCTAAAGCAGGACTTTCCAACTGGCGGCCCGCGGACCGCATGCGGCCCTCCGGGTCTTTTTGTGCAGCCCGCGACTGCTTTGAAACATTTTATTATACCAACCAAATACAACGGATTTTTAAATTATTCTGTTATGCATTTTTATAATTGCATAACTGTAAATATAAATGTGAAATAAAAATAGAACTAGCCTCACTTACTCTACACTTAATCATCTAATGTGACTGGCTACAACGGAGCTGAAAGTGGACATATGGGCCCCTTCACATGTAGACACTGTGGCGCGCTACCGATAAGCAGCAGGGAACTTGCGGATTCGGATGGTATAACGGTCAGTGTATCGGACTGTTGTACCCAAGATTGCGGGTTCAAACACGATCGAAGCCATGGATTTTTAAGGACGAAAAAATCCTTCTTACGCCTTACATCGGAGGGGAAGTAAAGCCGGCTGTCCCATGTTAGTAGATTTACAATTATAGTTATAGATTTACTGTAATAGATTTATGGTTAAAAGATCCTCAAGCCTAAATGACGCCTCTGAGCTAAATTCAAATCGCCTGTTTCGTCGCCCGAGATACCTTCTTTCTCCGCTAGTTGGTGAAAGGAGCATAGCGAAATTTGCGTGGTGAGACGGAAGAGCGGGCCTGACAGTCAGAGTCTCGCCACGTAAAATAAGGCCTTAACTAACTAAACTAAGTAACTCTTCCCACGTGGCCATCGGCGCGAGCCACGGCTGCACCCCGCATGCGGGTGGAGCGGGATGGTTAGGCGGGGATAGATTTCGCCGAACCGTCGCCCACGACGAACAAAGGGACAGCAGCAGAATCTTTTCCCTCACTTCCGAGAAACCCGCCGCGAAGAGTGTCCCAGTGGGAAGACCATTGAAATCAATGCTGCGCTAGATAGCGGTTGCTCGGCGCGTTATCAGTGTCCCATCCGGGCTGCTCGTAGCGTGGGTCCGCCACCGAGCGCCACTGCAGCCCGACTCTCGTGGGAAGACCTCCACTTTATTTATTTTATTTATTTATTTACGTCAAAAACAGTTAAAAACTGCGTATGACGAGCTATGGGGAGAAGTGAATTTTGTGCACGTTTTCATAATTCTGTGGTCTCTATCCTAAACCATATTCTAGTCGAATTTTGAATACAGAAAAGAGAGTTTTTTTTCGAGTTTTGTTGACAAAATATTCGCTCCTATATAATAAAATATATTTTCAAAGGTAAATTAGCTATAAATTTCTGCCCTGAACCCTCATGTTCTTCATGAAAGAATAATACTTTTTGCCGCGATAATATGAAAAACGATAATTTGAATAACTATATTTCCCACTGAAATTCAGAAGACGTGCACAAATAATGAAGTTACATTTATGTCCAGAAGCAAAACAAGGAAACACTGAAACCAATGCTTTGCTATCAGTCGTACCACTCCGTAGCGCTGCTCCAGCGTAGCACCAGAGTAGTATGTGTCCCCCCTGAGAAACCGTCACACATACTACTCTTGTGGTTCGTACGTTTCACTAACCGCCTACACACACTGCTCTGCTGCTGGTTCGTATGTTTCGCTTTCACTTGCATACCAAGTTACATGCGCGAGTTCTAATCACAAGTTTTTGTTCTAGATCGCAAGTTTCACCTGGCATTACATCTGTTCTCCAGGAACGTTTCAAAATCACACGTTTGGTTTCGCGCGCCGTATTTAAGGAGTCGTGCACCGTCCTTCTCGAGAGCTTAGCCTCAGTCAAACTGTTTTCCCTAGTTTGGCTTCTCGACTCCCCATTCCCAAGGAGGGACTTCCGCTTAGGCAAACGAGCCAAATGCCTAGGGACCCACCTTCAGAGAGGTGGCTACGTGATGGTAATAAAATAGAGAATTCAATAAATTTTCAAACAATGTTTTAGTTCATAAGTATGAAAAGTTATTTTTAACTATTTGACTAGTTAAACAGCTTATAGTTTCTTAAGCTACCTTACTTAAAGCTAGCGGCTAAAGCGTTCAGCCGATTTTCTCCAAAATTAATATTCCCCGTTCGATCTGATTGATGTCGTGGCCCCTTGAATTTGAAACCAATATTTTATTTTGGGGGGTACTTTACATGAAGCCCCTGGGACATTTTCAAAATTTTCAAAAAATGGCTCCAACTATTTTGACTTTTTGTATAGTGTGAAAGACGTTTAAGAGAATGGCGCAGCTCTCATGTTGGTTAAAAACTTTGATTTTTTGAAAAATTGAAAAAATCAAACTTTTTCGACGTCTTCCTACAACTGCAATTATGAAAATATAATTTTTTAATTTTAATTAATTTAAATTAATTTTTAATTAATTTAAATTTATTCATAAAAATCAGTTTTTCAGATAAGGTCAAGTTCGATTTTTCAAAAACATGTGTATTGTTTGCGAAATTTTGTGTCAAACAGACAATTTTTATTTTCTTTAAACCATTTTTTCTTAAAAGCCGCACAATATTTTTATATTAAATTGGGACCTTAGATAGCATAAAGGAAGCTTAATAGATTGGTGCAGGTTTCACGTTCGTTGGCATGCCTGATTTTGCAAAAATTAAAAAATATTTTTAAGAATTTCGGCGTCTTCCTACAACTACAATTGTTTAGATACAATTGTTTTTTTCTTAATGAAATATGCTCATCATAAGCAAATCTTCAGATAAGGTCATGTTGAATTTTTCCAAAGTATGCCTCTTTTTGGAGTAATCTGGCGTAAAAATTGGTCGCCCGTTCCCCTAAGAGAACTTTAACCTCAAAGAATTTTAAACCTAAGAGCATTTTGAAAGTGCTACAAAATTGTTTGGTAACCTATTTTAGGATCCTGAAATATAGAGAATCAATAAAGAAAATGCATTATATTAAATACATAAAATTTTATAAAATGTAAAATAACAGGCTGTAAGAATGTCATTCATTATATTTAAGGATTATAAAGCAAATAGTCGACGAGTTTAATATATCGAACAAAATATATTTTATAATATACAATTATTTCTTTCAAGCAATCCTCAAAGCTTCCACTTTCACTTTATGGAATATCCCTTGAAAACATCTAAGAAAACAAACAATAATTCCATCTTTATGTGTACAAAATAAATATATACATTCACCTCAGGAAAAATGTGATATATTTGCAGGCAATTTGGCAAATGTTTTTAAACCGCGTGGATATCTTAATACTGATGATTCATTAATTCAAAGTTCTATTTCAACAGAAATTCAAACTGTTCATCATCCCATTTCTTTCATTCCACCCTTCGAAGTAACTGCCTGTATAAAAAAATTGCCTCCAAAATTATCCTTTGGGCCAGATTATATTTCTCAATTTATAATCAAACAATTTTCATTTTCACTTATTGTCCGATACACTGCCATATTTAATGCATGCCTTCTTTTAAGATTTTTTTCCAAATCATGGAAACATGCCCATATTATTCCAATTCTTAAACCTGGAAGGCCACCAGAAAATCCATTAAATTACAGACCAATTAGTTAACTTCCATCTTCAGGTAAAATTTTTGAACGGTGTATTTTCCAAAGACAAAATATTTTCTTAAATTCTATAAATGCTATTCCTCATCATCAATTTGGCTTTCGCTCTCTTCTCTCCACGAATCATCAAATACTCAGACGAACTGAAGACATACTTCTTGCTTTTCATAATTTTCAGTACGTTAGCGCAGTTTTTTTTCTTGATATTGAAATTGCTTTGGATACAGTTTGGCACCCAGGTCTAATATACTGAGACGAAAATGGACGAAATCCATTCGTCCCATAATAAATCTACAACCAGCCCGAACACCATAAGGCGCAGGCAACTTTGAAAGCCGCGCGCCGTCGACGTCAGCGGATGACGAAGGCGTCGAATAATTTCGAAGCCTACAACCGGAACCGATGGTCGCCAATGAGGAGAGAGCCGAAAATCCCACGATAGCCATTGGTCGGCGTAGGTCACGCGAGGAGAGTAGGACAGAGGCAGCCTGGTAACCGATGTAGAATTTTGTCTTCTAGAAAGAGTTTCCGACGAGGCAAGACGGGTTTTCTAGAAAGAGTTTCCGACGAGGCAAGACGGGTCTTCTAGAAAAAGTTGTCGACGAGGTGAGACGTGTAGGACGTTTCTTCTAGGAAAAGTTGTCGACGAGGCGAGACGTGTAGAATGTTTCTTCTAGAACAAGTTTTCGACGACGTGAAACGTTGCTTTTAGAAAAAAGTTAACGACGAGATGCAATATCCGCTAGGAGCAGTTTTGTCCTAAAACAGAATTCATGACCAAGTATAACGTGAGTCGGTGCGTAATTCACAACTTCCAACGCCACCAGAACTTTCAAAGTGCACGGGAGCAAAGTGAAACGAGCCCGATGTTCAAATCAAGAATTATTTAATGAACTGTTGTCCGGAATGGGTTTGTGAGGAAGGAAATTAAAGACGTCTGAACTTTCTGAACTGACGTGTAATTCGCATTGAAGGAGAACGAAGGAAGAAGAAGGGAGAAGATAGAAGAAGAAGGTACAGCCGAGAAGTTGGTACGTGACGTGGAATACAGCGAGTACGAGAGGCGCCGCGGTGCAATTCACCGTTGCATCACGAGGTCGCCATCGGGCCCGCCGCTACTCCACAGGCTCGCCGAGGCTTCCATTTGTTCGAGCGGCCGTGAAGACAGCGAGGTCATCGCTACGCCCTTCCCGGCTGCTAGTGGGCGAACGGGAGGTCTCCGGAACGCGCGCGAGAGGGGGAGGTGTAACGGTATTTCACCGCCATGCAGCAAACGAGAGTGAGTACCTGTAAACTTTGACACAGTGCTGTAAAAATACAAGGTATTAGCAGAAATAGGAGAGGCTAATGAGGACAATTCTAGATTTGGATTTGGTCTTTCTTTCATGTTCAAAGGGTCGTTCTAAACAGAATTTAAAATAGAATGCGATGCCTACATGCATCTAAACCAGAACAATAAGTAACTTTGTTAAAATCAGTCTTTTTCTTTATCGAAAGAGTCAGTGTACATGTGCTTTTATGTGAAAGGCAATAAGTAATGCCACACTAATTTAAGTAGTAATGAAAATCTTAAGAGAATGTTTAGGTAAATCCAGCTGGAAATAGGATTATCGAAATCTCTCTTAGGTGTAATGTGTACAGGCAGTGTAGGGCAAAGCAGTGGTTTGCCCGCTGCATGTTGTAATGTTATGTAATCAATTTTGGTTAATGAATGAGATATAAAGCATTTGTGGATTGTGATTTTCCCTGGTCACTAAACCATGTAGGATTTCCTAGGGAGGGAGCATCCTATAAAAGAAAATATTTTGATAAACAACCGGCAGGGCCTGGCGACGAGGCGGTGACTGGAGCGCCGTGACGTCCTGGTGACACCCACGCCAGAAGCATTTGATTCTCGTGGGGTATATCCGCCCTAGCCCATCAAAGGTTGGTTAGTGCCGGCATGTCGAGAGATGGCATGTTCCGTTGCATTAAATGGCGCCCGAACAGGGACTTGAAAGTTAAATTAGCATTAACTAATGATAGCAGGAGAGAGGAAATTAATATTTGCATCATTAATAAGGCTAAAATTTAGGGTTTCCAAAGTCCCATATAAGATTGTGTAGTGACTTGTCAAATCAAAGAGGGAACACACACAATGCTATGAATAAAATTAAAGTTAAAAGGAAATATTGAAAGGAGAACGATACTTGTGAATGATGTACGGTGTTCATAGTTGTTACAGTGTTACAATTTATTGCAGTGTACATGTCATGTTTTGTGTTTTATTTTCAGCAGTGTGATAAGTTCTATTTCTATGTGATTTTGTTGTGGAGTGTATAAATTATTCAGTGTGTTGTGAGGGAGGTAATTTCGTTTCCAACAAATATCTTTTGTGTAAAGAATTGCTGTAAACGGGTACTCAACCTCGTATCATGGCGGATAGATTCATGCAAAGTAGAGGCTTAGTGGGGGCAGAGGCCGCTAACAGTGACGAGGAGGAGGGGCAGCGCGAAGTGGAGGCAAGGCCGACCGTAGAACGAACGCCGACCGAATCTGCTCGCGGAACAGAGCCATTAGAATCGTCACCGGAAATGTTAGAAGGGGAATCACCACCCGTTAGTCCGGATGACCCCATGCTAAACCTAATGAGGGCATTGTTAGGTAATTTCCATACAACCCTTACCAATAAGATAGAGAATATGCAACAACAAAACCACGCAATAGCTGCAGAAATACAACGCGACATTCAACATGTACAAGAGAATGTTCAACGCGACATGCAACAGGTACAAGAAAACATCCAACATGTACAAGAGAATGTTCAACGCGACATGCAACAGGTACAAGAAAACATCCAACATGTACAAGAGAGTGTTCAACGCGAGATTCAACAACAAAACCAGGTGTTAGCTACGGAGTTGAAAGAACAGCAAAATGCTTTAGCTACGGAGTTGACAACCAAAATAAGTGCTGTTAACGACAAGGTCGAAGCAATTCAGCGAGCACAGGAAACGGGGGCAGCCGAATTGAAGAATGAAGTTGACAAGAAGTTAGAGGCACAAGCAAGAAAAGTAGAGGAACAATCTGAGAAGATTGAAACTGTACAAAATAAATGTGAAGAAATGAACACGCGAATTGATTCAATAACTGAATTCGTCGAAATTCGTACGAAACGACATGAAGACAAAATCGCACAAGAACTGAAAGGGATTTCAAATCAGGTAGAAGTGGGCACACAAGAACGTTTGAAAGTGCTAACAAAACTAAACGACTTGCAAGCAACGGTAGATACCATGCCGGCAGCTGTAGGTTCGACGCACCCGTTAAACTTAAATGTGCCACCTACCTTGAAGTTTTCGGGATTGCCCGAAGAACATCCATATTCGTTCTTAAAGGCACTAGATAGTTTTATGGCTCTTAGTCGCTTGCCAGAGCAATATAAAACGCATTTATTGTACCAGATTTTACAAAAAAATGCAAGAACATGGTTAGAAACGCTTGAACCGTTTCCTCAAACAATTCAAGAATTTAAAATAAAATTTTTAAATAGATATTGGAGCGAGGAAATTCAACTCAACCACAAGATGACAGTTATGAATACGTACTACAAGCCGACGCTAGGAAGCATGCGCGATTATGCGGCGGGGAAGATTGCTGCACTCAAGTTATGTTCGCCACCTATGGAAGACAAAGAAATTATTTGTTTATTAACAAGACATTTCCCATACAGCATACAGAACTTGATAAGAAGCATAGCTCCGCGTGACATTGAGGCATTCCAAAGCTTGCTAGGTAATTATGATATTACAGCAGATAATGTCATGAAGGGAGGCAAGACTAGTACGACGATTAATGCCATCAGCACGAGTGTGGGAGGTCAAGAGGCAAAATCATCGAAACAGAGCGATCAACCAAACAATAAAAAGAATGATCGAAATACGGAAGAAAATAACTTTCGGAATGAAACGAAAGACCGAACTTCAAAACCAGGAGGGGAGAAGACTAATAAAACATACCCTCAAAACAAGCGCAAGACTAAAGAAGAAGAGAATAATGAAGAATTAGGGGACAAACATCAATGTCAGCCATCAACATCGGGAAACTGCCACAGTTCGATGTGAGCGGGAACCCCATGTCGAACAACGTTCAAGCTGAATACAACGTGGTTCCTGTAATCTCTGTAGGTGATCCACCGACGGGTGTCATATGGAATATGGTCACAACGAACGAGTATCCATATCGTTGTCCGGTGATTGAAGTATGCTGCGGCGACGTGGTGATGAAGGCGTTAGTGGACACTGGCTCCATGGCAACCATAATGGATGAAGACGCCTACAATGCGTTAAGGGAATCGAAGATTGAACTACCTCAATTGCCAATTAAAAGTACGCGAATTACAACTGCGATTGGAAACAAGTCGAGCCCGATCAAAAAACAAATTTATGCACCATTAGAAATAGGAGGCAAGGTCTATGACACGCCATGTCTCGTAGTAAAAGGACTCACGTACGCAGTAATTTTAGGCATTGATTTTCTCGTGGAGAATGATGTAATTGTAGATACCAGAGCCGCGAAAATTCTGATAGGTCGTGGAAACGCGAGAATTAACACAGTGATGAAATTTGATGAAGAAAAGTTAATTGAAAATGAGGATGAAATAGATTTATGTTCGTCCGCGACAAATGACTTGATTGAATCAATTGAAGAGAAAGTTAATTCCGCTGATCTCCTCGACAAAGAACAGAAGGCCAAGTTATCGAAGTTACTCATCAGCGCCAAAAGGGTGTTCTAGAAAAATCGCGAGCCAGTGAAAAATTACGTGTTTCGTATCCAACTCACAGACGAGACGCCGTTCAAAGGACGCAGCTATCCTATACCAGTGGCGTACCAAGAAGCAATTTCAAAACAAATTGAAGAAATGTTAGAAGAAGGCATAATCAAAAGGGCGACTACGGCGTATGTCAATCCAATTGTAATAGTGAAAAAGCAGAACGGCACATTGCGCTTATGCTTAGACGCGCGTTACTTGAATTCGCTGACAATACCGTATAGGGATGTACCGCCCAAAATTGATGAAATATTGTTACGATTCGCCAATAAGGGGTACTTCTCATCAACGGACTTCAGCAAGGCATATTATCAAATGAGGTTGCATCCGAAGGATCAGAAATACACAGGGTTCGTCTACAAGGGGCGAAGCTATGTATTTCAACGTGTCCCATTTGGATTGCGTAACAGTGGAGCTGCGCTGGTTCAATGTTTGGACGAGATTATGAACAATGCTGGGTTACAAGACACCACTCTTTACGTTGATGATATCTTAGTTCATTCGACAGATTTTGAACGTCACCTTGAAGCATTGGGAAAGTTATTACCATTGTTGATTCAAAATAACTTGGTATTAAATCTTGAAAAATCCCATTTTTGTGTACCACAAATCAAATTTCTGGGATATGAAATCACGAAGAATGGAATTCAAATGGGATTGGATAGAATTAAAGAAATCGAAGCCATACCCCGACCAAAGAATAATAGGCAACTAAAGAGAATTTTAGGAGTCTGCAATTATTTTAGCAGGTTTTGCTATAATTATGCTCTAACGATAGCTCCATTATATCGATTATTGCGAAAAGATCAGAAATGGGAATGGACGGAACTTCAACAGAAGGCGTTCGACGATCTTAAGCATATGTTTTTACAAACATGCACGATTTCACATCCAGATTTCACGCAGCCTATGTATCTACAAACAGATAGTAGTGATTTGGGTGTGGGAGCGATGTTGTACCAAGTCATTGATGGGGAGACAAAAATCATCAATTTGGTCAGCACTGCTTTAAAAGGGCCGCAGATCCGTTTTACGACATCGGAGAAAGAAGCCTATGCCGTTGTTTGGGCCCTAACTAAATTAAAGAATTACTTAATGGGGAGGAGTTTTGTCATCAAAACCGATCACAAAGCCCTAATCTTTTTAAATCGTTGCAATTGGCAAAACGATAGGCTGATGAGGTGGTCACTGTGGCTACAACAATTTGACTTTCGAATCGAGTATGTCGAGGGGCAGAAAAATGTATTACCTGACTTACTCAGTCGTCAGTTCCCAGCTCCAGAGACGAATATCACCCATAAAGGCGTCGAACAAGTCAATGCAATCGATCTAAAAATTCCTCAAAGTTTTCTATGGGATTGGTCCACATTGGCAGACCTTCAAAATCACGACGACGAAATTAGTAAAGTCAAGCGTGTGCTTGAGGGAAGAGGGCAAACAGAAGACGAAGAAGTCGTGACGAAATTGCAGAGAGATCCCGAGAGGTGGAGATTGACCAATGACATGGTGCTGATTCGATTGGACACCGCTCCAATTACCTACAAAATTTGGATCCCAAAAGCGCACGCGGAGGAACTAATTAACTATGTCCACGCTCAAGCCGCACATTACGGGTCCACAAAAATTAAAAGCATTATAAGCGAACTATGTTATTGGAAAAACATGGATAGGGATGTGAAACGAGTAATCAAGTCGTGCGAGACATGCATGAGGACAAAGTTTCCGAATCGATCGTATGCGGGTACAGTGACACCGATCATTCCCGAAGGGAAAAATGATATCATTGCAGTCGATTTGTACGGGCCATTACCAAAATCGAGGCGCGGGAATAAGTATATCATGGTCATCATCGACTTGTTTACAAAGTTTACACAAGTGTACCCCATTAATAAGATCACCACTAACCAGTGTTTACGACAGCTGGAGAAATATTTAGCAATAGCAGGACAGTATCGTAGAGTCTTGAGTGACCATGGAACTCAATTCACTAGCCAACTGTGGAAAACAGCATTACAAGAGAAAAATTTAACTCCAATTTACTCGTCCATTCGCCACCCGCAATCAAATCCAAGCGAACGGGTGATGAAAGAAATGTCGAGACTGTTCCGAACTTATTGCAGCCAGAAACATGACGATTGGACCGAATTAGTGCCCCATGTGAATCGATGGTTGAACCACGTGCCGCATGAAAGCATCGGGATGAGTCCATACGAGGCCCATTTCGCCCGCAAACCACCACATGTGTTGGGATATCTAGACCGTGAAGATGTGACCGGACCGGAACCCTACCACACGGAACAACAAATTCTGGATAGGCTCCGCAAGGCTGCCGAAGAACGGAAAAAGAAAGTAAAAAGCCGACCATATGTGTTTAGGGTGAATCAAAAAGTCATGCTACGAACTCCAAAAGTATCAGTACCAAGGCTAAAATTATTTGCTAAATTCTTTCACCTGTACGAGGGACCGTACACAGTGACAAGATTGGTAGCTCCAAATGCAGCCGAATTAATAGATGAAGACGGAAGAGTAATAGGAACATATAACTTCTTCAACTTGAAACCTTACTAAATAACGGGTTGCTGATTCGAATGATCAGGTAACAGAAAGATGAAAAGTCGATGGGAAAAATAAAAGAATTCTTGAATAGTTCTCGTTGAAGATTCTTCTCCATCATTTTAAATGACCGTCGAAGAATCTTACCGTTATGGGGGCAATGAGACGAAAATGGACGAAATCCATTCGTCCCATAATAAATCTACAACCAGCCCGAACACCATAAGGCGCAGGCAACTTTGAAAGCCGCGCGCCGTCGACGTCAGCGGATGACGAAGGCGTCGAATAATTTCGAAGCCTACAACCGGAACCGATGGTCGCCAATGAGGAGAGAGCCGAAAATCCCACGATAGCCATTGGTCGGCGTAGGTCACGCGAGGAGAGTAGGACAGAGGCAGCCTGGTAACCGATGTAGAATTTTGTCTTCTAGAAAGAGTTTCCGACGAGGCAAGACGGGTTTTCTAGAAAGAGTTTCCGACGAGGCAAGACGGGTCTTCTAGAAAAAGTTGTCGACGAGGTGAGACGTGTAGGACGTTTCTTCTAGGAAAAGTTGTCGACGAGGCGAGACGTGTAGAATGTTTCTTCTAGAACAAGTTTTCGACGACGTGAAACGTTGCTTTTAGAAAAAAGTTAACGACGAGATGCAATATCCGCTAGGAGCAGTTTTGTCCTAAAACAGAATTCATGACCAAGTATAACGTGAGTCGGTGCGTAATTCACAACTTCCAACGCCACCAGAACTTTCAAAGTGCACGGGAGCAAAGTGAAACGAGCCCGATGTTCAAATCAAGAATTATTTAATGAACTGTTGTCCGGAATGGGTTTGTGAGGAAGGAAATTAAAGACGTCTGAACTTTCTGAACTGACGTGTAATTCGCATTGAAGGAGAACGAAGAAAGAAGAAGGGAGAAGATAGAAGAAGAAGGTACAGCCGAGAAGTTGGTACGTGACGTGGAATACAGCGAGTACGAGAGGCGCCGCGGTGCAATTCACCGTTGCATCACGAGGTCGCCATCGGGCCCGCCGCTACTCCACAGGCTCGCCGAGGCTTCCATTTGTTCGAGCGGCCGTGAAGACAGCGAGGTCATCGCTACGCCCTTCCCGGCTGCTAGTGGGCGAACGGGAGGTCTCCGGAACGCGCGCGAGAGGGGGAGGTGTAACGGTATTTCACCGCCATGCAGCAAACGAGAGTGAGTACCTGTAAACTTTGACACAGTGCTGTAAAAATACAAGGTATTAGCAGAAATAGGAGAGGCTAATGAGGACAATTCTAGATTTGGATTTGGTCTTTCTTTCATGTTCAAAGGGTCGTTCTAAACAGAATTTAAAATAGAATGCGATGCCTACATGCATCTAAACCAGAACAATAAGTAACTTTGTTAAAATCAGTCTTTTTCTTTATCGAAAGAGTCAGTGTACATGTGCTTTTATGTGAAAGGCAATAAGTAATGCCACACTAATTTAAGTAGTAATGAAAATCTTAAGAGAATGTTTAGGTAAATCCAGCTGGAAATAGGATTATCGAAATCTCTCTTAGGTGTAATGTGTACAGGCAGTGTAGGGCAAAGCAGTGGTTTGCCCGCTGCATGTTGTAATGTTATGTAATCAATTTTGGTTAATGAATGAGATATAAAGCATTTGTGGATTGTGATTTTCCCTGGTCACTAAACCATGTAGGATTTCCTAGGGAGGGAGCATCCTATAAAAGAAAATATTTTGATAAACAACCGGCAGGGCCTGGCGACGAGGCGGTGACTGGAGCGCCGTGACGTCCTGGTGACACCCACGCCAGAAGCATTTGATTCTCGTGGGGTATATCCGCCCTAGCCCATCAAAGGTTGGTTAGTGCCGGCATGTCGAGAGATGGCATGTTCCGTTGCAATACAAACTCTCACTTTTAGGAATTCGTCAATATCTCCAAAATTTAGCTCGATTCTTTTAAGTAATCATACCTTTTCCATCCTTTTAAAACACATTTCATCTCCAAAATCAATTCTTGCCGGTGTCCCACAAGGAGCTGTATTTCATCCATCCTCTTTATTTTATTTATTTCTGATTTTCCTACAACAAACGACACATCATTAGCATTATTTGCAGACGACTCTGTATTATACTGTACTCATAGAAAGCTTGAAACTGCAATTACTTTACTCCAAAATCATGTAAATAAGGTAGATTCATAGGCAAAAAAGGGGCATATAAAATTAAATACAAAAAAATGCAATGCAAAACTTTTTTCCTTACGTAGGTATAATGAATTACCTCCTCTTACATATCAAAACGAACCAATAAAATGAGTTTCCTTCACAGAGGCGGTAAAATATTTAGGAGTATTAATGGACAGAAGGCTCCATTGGCGAAATAATATCGCCCATTGAATTATTTCGTTAGCAGGGACCGAAAAGGTATTGAATACCGGTAAAAATACTGGTAAAATATTCTTTTATACCGGTAAAATACCTTTATAGGATGTCTATACCGGTATGGACGTCCATAAAGATTATACCGGTATTATACCGGTATTTTCAATGGAAATACTGCCGCGTGCCCCACACGCGCCACAAACACGCGCGCGCGCCACAAACGCGTGCCACACACGCGCTCGCGAGCGCTAACCACACGCGCGCGCCAAACGCACGCGAGCGCCCACACACATGCACGCGCCCACACACAGGCACGCGCCCCAAACACATGCGCACGCCAAACACGCGCGCGCGTTAAACACGCGTGCGCGTCAAACACGCGCGCACCAAACACGCGCGCGCACCAAACATGCGCGCGCCCACACACGCGCACGCCCACGAACGCGCGCGCCGAACAAACACGCGCGCTCAACAAACGCGCGCGCCGAACAAACGCGCTCGCCGAACAAACGCGTGAACCGAACAAAAGCGAGCGCGAACAAACGCGCGCGCCGAAGAAATGCGCGCGCCGAACAAACGCGAGCGCGAACAAACGCGCGCGCCGAACAAACGCGCGCGCCGAACAAACGCGCGCGCCGAACAAACGCGCGCGCCGAACAAATGCGCGCGCCGAACAAACGCGAGCGCGAATAAACGCGCGCGCCCAACACACGCTTGCACCAATCACACGCGCGCTACACACTCATGCGCTATACACTCACGCACTATACACTCACGCGCTATATACACACGCTCTTTCTTTCTCTTTCTCTCTTTCGTTCTCTTTCGATTTCTTTCTCTCTTTCTCTTTCTTTCTCTCTCACACATACTCTCGCAGTACACATTCGGCAAAGCGTTTGTTGGGGTCTACGGTCAAACATCCTTTTCTCATATTTCAATTCTACTCACTGCGAAAAGAAATTAATAGCCTGGAGTATGTAGGTCGAGTGCGTTATCCTCTGCCGAACCGGAGACGCTCATGGGTCCAAACGCTGACCTCCGGAAACTGCCTACGCAACAGCGCAGCTCTCGCAGCTCTTACAAAGGGAAACTGATTCCGAGAATCGGAATGCGCCAAGGAACGTTGCATGAAGTCTTATCAACCGATGTCAGATTTCTATCGCCTTCCTTCTTTCACAACAGATGTCGAGGGTCATATCCTGGCAGAGACTGCAGGCCCGACCACGCGCGCTCCGCAAACGCGCATTCGCTCCCTAAACGCGCGTTCGCTCCCCAAACGCGCGTTCGCTCCCCAAACGCGCGTTCGCTCCCCAAACGCGCGTTCGCTCCCAAAACGCGCGTTTGCTCCCCAAAAGCGCGTTCGCTCCCCAATCGCGCGTTCGCTCCCCAAACGCGCGTTCGCGGCCCCACATGCGCGTTCGCGGCCCCACACGCGCGTTCGCGGCCCCACAGGCGCTTTCGCTCCCCAAACGCGCGTTCGCGTCCCCACACGCGCGTTCGCTCCCCCAAACACGCCTTCGCGGTCCCAGACTATTATAATAATTCGTTCTCAACCAACAGAACTCGACGTAGGTTGAATGTCTGGTGACGAAAATATGCCAACGTTGAGACTCGAACCCTAGGACCCCCCGTCAGAAACTCTGCGGAGTCCATAATTGTTCCTCTGAGCCATCTCAGCGTAAAAAATCAGAATGTTTCCCCTCCGAAACCTGTATGATTATACTGAAATACCGGTAAAATACCTCTAGGTATTTTACTGGTATAGACGTCGAATAAAGGTAAAATACCTCTAAATACCGGTATTTAACGTCTTATACCGGTATTTTTAAGGTATTTTGAATAAAGGTATAATAGAGGTAAAGGTATTTCTATACCGGTATAAATACCTTTACCGCTATTATTTCGGTATTCAGTCCCTGTTTAGCTAATAAACGATGGCATCAGTTTCATCCTCTGGTTAAATACTTTTCATTAGGGGCCTAAGTGACTAAATTCCACCTTAATAAACAATGGTGTAAGAAATCTTACACCGAGATTTCAGCCCATGGTGGAAAGATGACGGATCATCCATAAATTACGTAACGCTAAAGGGGAAGGAGGGGGTCTGAGGCAGCGTTACGCTGCGTTACATAGAAATAGGTAAGTGCGTTACAAGGGGGAGACGTATTGAAAATACTCGAAATTTGCGTTACTTAATTTATGGACGGTCCCTAAGGCTGGGCTACTCCGGTGAAACGATTTTCACACTTCTGAGCAACACCAGTTTGCGTCACGACCATGTGGCCACAAAACGGGCTCTTCGTTTGAAAAACCAGATCAGTCGCAGGCCGCCGTGTTGCATGGAAAGCAAGAAGCGTTGAGAAACAGTTTGAAAGTGACATCAAGTGACAATTTTTGATGAAAAACAACATGATGACGGTGTAACTGAATTAAAAGTTGCAATAATTACAAAATTCTGCATGTATCTGTTTCAATGACTTGTAAGGTGATGGTTTTGGCAACTGGCTGCATTTAAAATTCCCGCTAATGTTGTGACGCAAACTGGTGGCTCATTGGCTGAAGGCGCTTGCGATACGCAAGAGCCCCCCCCCCCCCGCGATTCAGCCAAAATTGGATATCGGGTGCTGCATTATCTTTTAAGACATGACAGCGCTGGTCCCCAAGTGCCATTGTTTTGATTTATGGTTCAATTAGAAAACTAGTAGTGCTACAACAGCACTTACTTTCCCGTATTAGAGGAAACAGTTAAGTAGTTCTGTAATCTTGCACTTAATATCGCTACTAACATCTTCGCTTGGAACTCACTACTTCCATTGCAGTGTTGTCAGAACTATGTGAATTCTACAACTTCACAAAAATAGAATGCAAAAGTTTTGTAACCCTGTATTGGAAAAAGAAGCCTGATACCCTGGAAATATAGAAATGCCTTCCATTGGGCCATGATTAGGGAAGAGTATTTTAAAACCATGCAACAAATTCTCTACTCACTACAAATGGTACAGCATTTGGTGCAAAACTAAATATTTGCCTGCAAATATCAACATAAATTAGACAATTATAACTCCTTTTCATACAGCTCCATTAGGTCACAACAATGACACTAATTCACAGATATTCGCGAGCGCAAAGTGAATTCCATTGTTGCAGACCCTGCATTGTCGCTATTCTGAGAGCTATTAATTCTTTTTACTTATTTCAAATATTTCAAAATAAACAATTTCTAAAATATTAATGTGTAAGTCTATAACAAAGTTCGAATAAGAAACGAAGAAAGAAATAATATACAAAATTGCACATTCTAATTTACGACGCATCCAGCTGTCCGAAGCGCAGTAAATTTATAGCGGCCTATTACGTTTGTCACAAAATTAAAGAAAAACTACTCGTATTTTGAAAAAATTAAGCATGACCGTATTTATTTTATTTATTTATTTGTCAATATTCGGAATTGCCACATACTCTTTCTTGCCAGCTACCATCTATCATCGCCAAAAGTACAGTATTTTTTTGTCATTTTCTTAATTTTTCGGTTTCTTATTGGTAGAACAGAAACATTAATTTTAGAATATTAAAGAACACAAAAACCTAGCCGTAAATGGCAATTTTCTTTTAAAAATTATGTGCCGTTTAAGAGAAAATGGCGTTTTAGCACTACTAAAAATGCGAAATTTGAAGCTCATTTTCACAGAACATTTTTGAGTTTTCAAAATACTTTATTTGAAGTTATTTGAAGCACTTACACTCACAAATATAATCATCTTTAAAAATTGCGGATAATGTGCATATTAAAGATGTGAGAGATCTTTCAAAAAATTTACATTTATATAATTTTTGAAAAAACAAAAAAAACTCAAAATAAACTTCACGCTATACTAATGAGTGTAATTAACACTATCCGTTACAAAAGTTTCAAGAAAAAAATTGCAGCCATATACGAGAAAATGACGTTTGAGCATTTCTGAAAATGCCGAAATTTGAGCTACTTTTCACAGAAAACGGTAGTGTTTTCGATAAACTTTACTTGACATTATTTAAAGCATATATACTCGTAAATATAATAATGTAAAAAAATCGCCGATAATGTAAATATTAACGACGTGAGAGACAAGTAAAAAAATTTACATTTTTGTAATTTTTGAAAAAACCAACCGATAGACCAAAATGGCTTTTATGTCATTGATAGAGTACATTTACCACTATCCCTACCAAAAGTTTAAAGAAAAAATTTGGAGCCGTTTTTGAGAAAATTTTGTTTTTTTAATTTTTTAAAATTGCACATATTGCACGCAATATTGCACGCAATATTGTACGAAAACTACCAAAATTGTGAAAAACATTTACATGACCTTTATTAAAGAACTCAATATGCAGAACAAATTTTATTTGAAGAATAAATCTCTATCTTCAATTTTGTAGTTGGAGAAAGACGCCGAAAAAAATTCAAACTTTCACCATTTTCGAAAATTCAGAGCTGTACGTGAAAATCGGACCTATGCCATGTTAAAAAGTGTATTTTCCTCTATTCATACAAGAAATTTAAAGAAAAAATTTGGAGCCGTTTTTGAGAAAATGTTGAAAATCCCCGGGGGGCTTCATATAAAGTACCCCCAAATTTTAAAGAATCTTTTTCAAAATAACAAAGCTTCGACTAGAATTAGATCGACTGGGGAATATCAATTTTGAAGAAAATCGACCGAACGGTTTAGGCGCTAGCGTTGACCACAGACGGACAGACGGACGGAATGCCGTGAATCGATTTTTAAGTATAAAGAAGCAACAAATCATGGATTTTGACCACACCACGTGTTAGGGGATTTTTTTTTCTTAATTTAGCAACTGGCTTTATCCACTTATTCGTTTTCACGGCCTGGCAATTAATTTTTTTCCGCCGAAAATTGGCCATTTTTTCGCGCAGCATTACATAACTTTCCCTATACTACGTATATTACTCCGTGTATACGTACGTATACGGGAAAGTAAAAAGGGGGGTCCGCAATTTGTTGATTAATATTAGGTTTTCCTGAATCAAAACCTTTGAAAATGTAAATTTGTTATGATTTGTTATTGTATATTTGTTATGATTTGTTATTGTATATTTGTTCAAATAAAGCTTATACATTCCGTAAGGGACCTAGGTTTTGAAGTTCGATGGTGCCCATTCACCTTCCTCATTCACAATGCGAACTTAATTGTAAAATTGGCAATAACATTTACGAGCATTCGCAACGACAAACGTAAGTTTCGCCTGCACCAATCAGAATTCAACTATTGAAGCTTGATCGATTCGTTTCTAACTTTTTCTTCGACTTTCTACAGATTTAAGCCTTTCGTATGTCCGAGTATCTGTTGTGTTTGTGCTCGCATTTCCTTTATCATAAAAACAATGATTCTCTTGCACCAAATTCTCGAGTAATTTTTCGAACATAATTATTTTATGAGGCATGTCAAGTTAAATCACAAGAAAAATGGCCCAAACTCTTACTTTACTTTTTTTACAAACTTTTACTTTGAATTAACAAATCGCACCCAAATCGTTCGTAAATTAATTCACTATACGTAACCAGGATAATATGACATAATCACAGACATTTAATGACATACCAGTGGCGTAGACACAATGCATGCGAATATGTCGCATCCCTAAGTTTTCAGCTCTTATAAAACTTACGTTAACTTCGTTTATTTTTACTTTCGTGTATACGTACATGTACAATTCACGGTGGGTCCTCTGATACCGAAAAATGTGGTTCTTTTCAAAACGTCCATCCGTCTGTTCGGTGTATGTGAACAACACTAGCGCCTAAACCATGTGTAGGATTTTTTCCAAATTGAAGAAAGCCCTGTCCATCTGGCCTAAGTCGAAGCTCTGCGACTTTGAAAACATTAATTGTAGGGGGTACTTCACATGAGGCCCTCCTGACATTTTCAAAATTTTCTCAAACATGGATCCCAATTTTACTTTCTCTTTACTTTTATACTTTGTAAGAAGAGAAAGTTATGTAATCGTGCGCCGGAAAACTGGGAATTTTCGCAAGAAAAACTCTTATAGCAGGGGTCTGGTCAACAAAAAAGTGGATAAAACCTGTTACTAAATTTAGAAAAAAATCCTCTATCTCGTGGTGTAGTCAAAATCCATGATTTGTTGCTTCTTCATACTTCAAAATCGATTGACGGCAAATCCGTCTGTCCGTCTGTCAGTCTGTCCGTCTGTGGTCAACGCTAGCGCCTAAACCGTTCGGCCGATTTTCTTCAAAATTGATATTCCCCGATCGTTTTTACTCGTCTCAAGGCCTCTGGAATTTGAAACTGATATTTTAGTATTTGAGGGTACTTTACATGAAGCCCATTTTGAGATTTTCAAAGTTAAACGAAAATGGCTCCAAATTTTTTTATTATATTTTGTTGTTGAATAGTGCAAAGGATGTTGAAGGGAATGACGTAGGTATCATTTTCGTTGATAGCCCCAATTTTTAGAAAATCGCAAAAAACTTTAAAAACTGCAAAATTGAAGATAGCGATTTTTGCCTCAGACAAAGTCGGTTGTACAAAATTAGCACTTAAAATAAGGTCATGAACTCTTTTTTGGAAAAAACGAGTAGTTTTTGCGTAAATTGCGATTCAAATTTACAAAAAAAATTCTCAAAAACCGCTCCAAATTTTTTCTTTACATTTTCTGCACGTGAGTAATAAGTGACGGTAAATATATAAATAAACTAGTGGTGCTGTAGAATGGCACATACTTTCTCGCAGTAGTTATTTTTCAAATGCCGATCAGCGGATAAATTATTTGGAGTAAGCCGTTCACCGCTGCCTTTCTTGATCATGTTTGAAAGACATGCTTTTCGCATGTTGACAATTACCGGCTTCCTAATGATAGAACTGATACAATTACGTTTTGTCTATAATATAAGTAGTTGGTCCGCATGTCATCCCGTGGCGCGGCTGGTTAAAGCACCTTCGGATTGAGATCTTCAATAAGGAAGATGCCGAGTTCGATCCCCAGAGGGGGATTTTAATTTGATGAATGTGATGATGCAGGGAAAAAACATTGAAGAGTGTAGATACTTTATTGAAAATCATTTGAAGTACTTCTACTCACGAATAGAATCAATGCAGATAAATAGATAGGACTTGTCTGTGTTTTCCCTAACTGCATCTTTTAAACAATTTTTCAACTCTGTTATTCGATTTCTGAAGCGTATAACATGTCAAATCAACCGTTGTCTAGTATATATCTGTATGAACCAATTTAAGTAAAATATTAGTATTTTAACGTTAAATTGTAATACATTATAACCAGAACGCATGCGATGAACTTACAATCCCTAACCGTTCCGAAATTATTGTTACTTTCTAGCCTTACGAATACTTCGTAAAGCGGTTCACCGCTGCCTTTCTTGGTGATGTTTGAAAGACATGTTTTTCGCATGTTGACAATTACCGGCTCCTAATGATAAAACCGATACAATTACGTTTTGACTAAAATATAAGTAATTGCGATAAATGTACTGGAAATGTCTGTATATATTTGTTCAAATTTTTAACTTTTAACAATTGTTTACTTCTCTTCTTGGATTTGTAAAGCGTATGTACAATCGTATCAATTGTTTCTTAATCATGCATTTACCATTTTATAGGTCGGTTCTATTCTTACATGGCTCTGTTCGACACAGGCGGTGGTGTGGCTTTGTGGAATAAGTGCCGGTTCGTTGACTTTGAGTAACGGATGTCGGGTCTCGGTACGGAAAACGTTTGCTGGTATAATACACTTTTGCTGGTTTATGAAGTAGTGGAATAGTAATAAGGACCGTATAGAAGCAGAGCGAGAAAGTATGTGTGTTGGAAGCACCACTAGTTTTTTTTTTAAATTTCTTGTAAGAATTGAATAAAATACACTGACAATAGTGACATAGGTCCGATTTTCACTGTTAACGCTGAATTTTCGATAAATGCAAAAGTTTGAACTGTTTTCGGCCTCTTCCTACAACTACAAAATTGAAGATAGAGATTTTTTCTTCAAATGAAATTTGTTGTCCATAATGAGTTCTTTCATTATATCCTGTACGTTTTTTGGTAATTTTAGTACTTTTCGTGCAATATTGCGTGCAATATGTGATATTAAAAAAATCTACCGAAAAATCCAAATTGTTTCTTTAACCTTTTGGTAGGAATAGTGCAAAATGTACACTATGAGATGACATACACGCCATTTCGCTTTATTCTTTTCTTTGTGCAAAAAATTACAAAAATGTAATTTTTTACTTTCTCACCTAGTTAATATTTATATTAGCGACGATTTGTTTACATATTATATTTATAAGTACATGCTTTAAATAATGTCATAAAAATTTCTGGAAAACTCAACCATTTGCTGTGAAAACTAGCTCAAAATTCCGCATAATCAGAAAACGCCCCAACCCCATTTTCTCATAAATGGCTCCAAATTTGTTCTTCAAACTTTTCGAACGGATAGTGCTAATTGCACTCTTTAATATAAAGTTCTGTTTGGGGTATTTTTTGGTATTTTCAAAAATTACACAAATGTAATTTTTTTTAAAGATCTCTCACACCTTTAATATGCACATTATCAGCAATTTGTAAACAGTTTTGTATTTGTGAGTTAATGTGCTTCAAATGACTTCAATTGAAGTTTTTCGAAAACTCAAACATTTTCTGTGAAAAAGAGATTGAAATTTCGAATTTACGGTAGCGCTTAAGCGCCATTTTCTTAAAAACGGCGTTATATTTTTGAAAGAAAATTGCCATTTAGGAAGAGGTTGTACTGTTCTTTAATATTCTTAAAATCATAGTTCCGTTCTCTATCAGGAAACAAAAATTAAGGAAATATCAAAAAATGTACTTTGGGCGGCGATAGATGTCAGCTGGCAAGAGTATGTGACAAGTCCGAATAGCTAGCCGAGACCAAAGGAAATGGAAAACTTGCACGGGAAAGTCTGTGCCATTCTGTAGCACTTCTCTTTCTGATCTCTTCTCTCGCCTGTAATTACATGTCAATACTTCCGTTCTCTTTCCGACAGGTGTTTGTTCCTCGCTAGAAGCGACGGAGAAATTCCATGGCCGCTTTATAACGTATGGGGTCATTGGAGCTACGAGCTGTGCTGCAGGTATATCTCGTGGCAGAAAGTGTGATTCGACTCAATTCGATTGTCTAATCACACGACCTCCTCATTGGCGCTTCTGTATCCCCTCCCCAAGAGTGTTTCCCTGAGCGCCGATCTATCAGTGCCAGGCCGGGGAATCCCAGTGGTCACGTGGCAATATTTACTCCATAGCGGGGTGCAGGCAGCTTGATGACATATGCAAGCCTGCCAACTGTCCGTACGCAAATTCCGTCGTAATGCATTACGTCGATATACAAAGTAACGACTAATCCGATGTGGATTTTTCGTATCGACAAAGTCTTAGCAGCCCGCGAATAGTTAAAGCTGACTGTTGCCTGTTCTTTTATATATTGAGTGTAGTATTTTGTTGCAATAGTGTTGGGTTTTCTTGAAACTTCCTTGCGTGATACAATGTCTAAGATGTGCTCCTAATAAGAAAGTAATAGTTTCAAAACTGTAAAGTGATAATTAGAATCCAACAATTTTCATACGAAGCAGATATTTTATATATGCCTACATATATGCAAAAAAAGGCAAGAGGGTTACTACTATCTATATGTACACTTTGAACAATTCCAGAGATTTGCGTTTTTTCGACCTACACTTTTAGAACGAAAGAAAACTTTTTATCTCCTTTGGACAATTTTTTACTTATTCTTGTTTAAACAAGCATTCGTTTTCCTGCAACAGCATAAATGATAGGCCTACTTAAGACATTTGTACCACGTTATTTGAACAGAACTTACACCTTAATTTTACATTTTTCATCGTGATAAATGATTAAATACTTTGTTTAAGCTTGCTAACATAATGCCATCAAAAGAGATCGTGCTCAAGATCTTCGATCATTTATAGAAATTTCTCGGAGAAATGGTCTGATTCTCAGAAAACATGACATTATTCACAGAAAATTGATAAGGCTCTTCTCAAAGACTTTCTTTGCATAGAGATAAGATATAACTTCACGTAGGCGCGTGTACTCCTAAGATCGCAAATATGAAAACCACTTGAAACTTAACGCTATCCCACCAGAACACCCTTGTCCTGCACTTGTTTCATGTCCCAATTTCTCACTTGCGTGGCACGCAATTCGTTTACATTTGAAGGCTTGACTACAACCGTGCTGCTGATTTGAGTTGTTTCGTTTTGTTTTGCTGTTTGTTTTTCTTTTCTTTCTCTCTGTTTTTTTATTATTTTCTTTTTCAAAGTGTTCTGGCACAATTTTGTACAGCACACCACTCTAAGCCTTCTAATGGAGGTTAATGGTTTTGTGTAATCATTTTCTAGTGACCACATTGCATCCTAATACCTTACTATACATAGTTCTTTATAGATGTTTGAAACAAAAGATCCTGACGCGCATTGATAAATGCACAAGACTGATCAAGACCTTAGGCTCCCTCCTGAATTGTAGTGATTTTTCAAACAAGATTTTTTATTAGTTTACTGACATGTGAAATATTTAATATTTTTAGCTTTTTTTCCCATTTTAACTTTGATTACAGATGAACTACAACATTTCAATATTATTAGGGGGTCATGCTTCTGAAAGATATTAATGGAACCCTGCTGTGTTACCCTAAATTCTAATGTTATTCTACTTCATTATTAGTCCAACGAGAATGTTAAATGCTTTGTAAATTAAGACCAAACAAATTCAGAACTTGCATCAGAAACTTGAATTGTTAACCTGTTACGTAGTATCCTTAGAGCTAGTAGGTGGCACACAGATAAGGTTGATGCTGTCATTCCCTGCCCCAATTCAATATAAAAAATTGTATTACAGAATTTACTACAAATTGCTTTATTAAAACCATAAAAATATTTATAATATCTGTTAAAATTATTTCATACCTACCTATTGCAATAACACTCAACAAGTAGTAGTAAAAGTAGCAATAGTAGCAAAAAAGTCATTGATAGGTAAAATATTATGGTGGGTGTAATTATAATATTCATTCATCATATAATCACAATTTTTTCCAAATTGCAGCATATTCACAGCAATAAATTAAATTAAAACATAAAAACAAATCTTAAGCTTCTAAACATCAAATTCACTGATTTTCAATAAGCATTATACATGTGTATATTATTTCAATAAAAAACAGTGAAACTTATTGAAGTAACTTAAATGTGATGTTGTTTTTTTTAAATTAAAACTTTTGTACTTGATATGTTAGAATGTATATAATTATAAAATTAAATCATATCAATTAAGCCACTAGCACTTTTCATTGTCAGCAATTTCTTCAACATTTGTATTGCAAGATTATTCAGGACATATAAAATGTCATTATTGAACATATTTCTGATAAGTGCCAACCAGATTACTTTTTGCTAAAACTTGTCATCTTTGAAGGAAACATGCGGTGTATTATCCAAGATATTTAGTTATCGAATTAGCTTAAGATACAGTGTTCTAAAAAATTATTACGGAAATGTAATAATGAACTACTATCTACGTATGTAGGAATTGGTGTGCCTCATCCAAAAATATTAAGGACACATCACACTTTTGAAGCGCTGCTGAATAAACATTTTTTTACCTTAATAGCCCGTAATTTTTTCATGAAGTATTTCAAATAAACAAAAAGAAATTTTTTTTAACAAATTTTGCAAAACATAAATACTCAATTATAGTAATTATTGATATTAGTTTCTGTACGGTAATGTAAATTGATTTATAAGCAATGCCAAATGAATCTTAAAAATACTAAATATATGCTCTCAAATCAATCTAGTAAAGAAATTAGCTTGAAAACTGATGCTTTATTTGTATAACTCCTTGCAGAGAAAATTCTAAGGGAGGAGATTCTTCATTCTTAAAGAAAAAAAATTGTCCCATAGGTTTGGTTTCTCTCTTACCCATGATTTCTGTGGTTTCCCTGACCACTTGCAGGCGAATACCAAAGCAACATCATAAAATGTGGGCCAAGGACCAGGTGATCCTTCTTTCCCTACCTGTCCTCATTCCCTTCTTTAGGACAGAGTAATGAGAAATCACTCACTCTCAAATGGCCCATTCCCCACCAAACTGAGAAAAAATCTCCATCTAGTGTCAGTGATAGACCACAACAAAACGGAAAGTACTGATACAGCATAAAACAATTATTTATTTTCATAAGAATTACAGTTGGGAATAAAAATCCGTTATTACCTTTTACACATTTTAATTTTAGTTTATAATCCATGTTTGAACAATTTAAAAAAGAAATTTGTCTGTTAAGGAAAACAAAATACCCTGACTGGATCCTCGTGGATCTGCTATTGCTACCTGACATTCACAATTCAGAGAAAGAACTGTCAGAAAAAGATCTGAATTTGGAATTACATCCAAAGCTGGGTCTGGGATAGAAAAATTGTGCTTTTTAAAGACTGGTAATTAAATTTAAAGAATTAGTTATTAATTTTTGAAATGAGAAATACACCAAACTAAATAATGAGTAATTTAATACAAGAATTATTTGTGAGAAAACTTTACTCTCATTCTTCATATTTAATTGAAATACCAGGTAATTTGGAACAGTTTGTTGATAAAAAGTAAATATGTAGCAAATATCCACAACACATAAGAATGGGACTTCCTTAATTTCTTAACATTTACTTGTTTGCACACATTATTCAGAATTTGACAAACTTCATCATACCTGAAATAAAATTCAATCACATGGTATATTGTTGTTTCTCTTCCAAAATAAATAAAATAACTTAAATAAAATAAATTTAAATAAAATAAATATTGTCTGGTTTAGTACAGTTCCATTACAATTCTTTACAAAATCAAAGAAAATTTCCTGGAATTCACAATATTTTGTTAACGTAGTGCCTGATCTCCTGCTAACTAGTACTACATACCAATTATTACCAACTATCTACAATATTATTCAGGTTTTATTTATCAATACTGCACCACATACTATGTTAAATAGAAAATTAGCTCTATACTTAATAGAAACTTAAAACAAAATTTTATGTGCTATAGTACTTTTTTTTTTTTGAGAAACATGAGATTTGTGATTGACATGTCTGACATAATTTAAGTAAAAAATACAGTCAATCAGTTGAATAAGTTATTGTTCAAAACAACTTAGGTGTGCACATAAAACATACAATCATTCATATATAATGAACATTTTGAGGGTATGTAAAGTATGTCCATGAATCACTTATCACCAACATTAAGACGTGGAATAAGGCTAAACAAATAAGGGTACTTCATCAATGAAAATAAATTCAGTTAACAGCTAAAAGTTTGACAAATAGTAAACTATGTACTTATAACAACACCATCTATCCGTTTTGCTGTTTTCGTTTGTGGCTGATATCTGACTGCCGCACTAAACATCTTATTTTTGAAAATTCAAAGAACGGAGGAATTTTAATAACTTACCATGATTTAATTGGAATGTAAATTAGGTTCAGTGTTTAGGCATAAGCTGGATCTTCAATATTATTGACGGAAAGTTTTCAATTTTCTATGTGTTTAAAGATGTACTGTAAGTGTAAAAGCGATGAGAAAAATAGAACGATATTCCCCCAGTCACTCCTTGTGGGCTAGAAAGAGCTAAACCTACGCGTATTTTATAGGTATTCTTTGTTCAAGTTTTTCCTTGCGATTTGAAATTCTTTTTAAATTTTCTTACTTATATACGTACTTAAATATCCAATAACTGAATGAAAGGATCGTTTTTCTTCATGAAATCGTTTTTGAGGGTGTAAACCACGACAATGTTGTGATTTTTACATCAAAAACGCATCGCTAACATTTATTTTTCCAAAGATGGTATTCCTACAAGGATACATTTATTGGTGTAATAACAAAGTACATTCATTGTTTTAATTTTAACGTTAAATATTTACTAAACGTTGCTCAAGTACATTATGTAGGTAATCTTCATAAGTAAGCATTCTGGTTTTAAAATTTATTTTATTTAGTTATTTCATGCGCGGTTTGAGTTGTGGCAATAGCTGGAGCATGCGCAGTTGAGGTGACGTCGCTTCGTTACTGCGGTGAAGTCCCCTCGCTCGACGGGTTCGCAACGTGCATATGTGGGGGAAGTACCAAAAGTGTGATCGATAACTATGTACATGAAGTTCATGAGCATGTGTGTTGCTGTGTAGGAAAGTGTATGCATGTTCTAATTACAAGTTAAAACAGGTATTTATGAATTAAGCTTTGTCTTTTTAAGTGTTTACTCTTTTTCTAATTTTCCCGGGAATGTTTCGTGTATCTTGCAAATAGTTTATTTAATAGCGTGTTTGCTAGACGTTGATTAAATTAGAGTTCGTTCATCCCTGTTTCATGCTATACTAAGTTTAATGCAAATTTTAATCTCCGAAATTTATTTCTGTAATTCTTCCAATAGTATATTTTCGTTGCTTAACAGAGGTACTTTCAAACCAGAATCAGATTACTGTGCATCAGCAAAAAAATAAGTTAGCTTCATAAATTACCAGTATTAACGGATGCATTTTTTTAGTCAACTTCCAGAAGCATTGCATATCGTTAGTTATTAAAACTAGATAGATCAATCAATGAAAGAAGTAATAACACAAGGAATTAATATTCTGCATTATATTGAAAACAATGCCACCGTTTATTTCAAGAATATTAAAAGAAGTAAAGAATTGTACAGATGTTGCATGGATTGTTTGAGAGAAATAATATAAGGGAGGGAATTAAATTATATATTTTTAAAATTTATTTATGGCAAATGCCATTTTAATTTTAATAATAACATTGTTATTATATTTTAAATTGCAGTAGAAACAAAATGAATTTCAGGCGACAGATGCATGGTCCTTCATAAGATTACTTTAGTTATTTTGTTATTTTATACTTATTGTTTTTGAACTTGAAGTGTTATCTTTTTTAACTAAATTTTTAATTTCAGAATTATTTACTTCTCATCATTATGGGCCCAACTTCCATTGTCATCATTTCAGAAGAAATGAGAATTGGTTTCTGTGCAGTGGCAAGTAGTGTCAAGTGAAATTTCCTAAAGAACGACTTTTTCTTTCAATTGTGATCAATATTTGTGTTCCAAGTGAATTTACAAAACAACAATATTACAAAACTCCATTCGAAAGTTTGAATAAGATATATTGTTAAACATAGTGCTACAAGTATGAGTAAGAGAAGCAATGCTACTCATTTGACCCCTGATGTTGCTTATGACACAGATGAAGATGGTACAAAAGTGATAATAAGGAAATTTGATATTCCATTGCCAGCAAAACAAGGAAAGATTGTAGCATCAGAAAAAAAGTTGGAGAAATGGAAATACCAGCATGATGTTCCTGAAGGTAGAATTTTTACCAAGAGAGTTCATGCAGATGTAAGTCCAGTCACAAGTCCCCAAAATGAAAAAAATATATCAAATATTCCAAATTCGTCTATATCATCAAAACTATCATCTGCAAATATTCAGAACATTCATCTGGTAGCATCAGCACCTACCTGTAAAGATGTTATTGTAGTGCCACCAAAAGAGCAGTTGTCGAAAGTGTTGGTACCTGCACCAAAAAACTATTTGCTCGATAAAATCACACTTAACAATTTACCAGAGAATGTTATTGCTAACTCTCTTAAAGTATTTGATTCTAAATTTGTCAATGGAAGAAAAGTTTTATATTTAAAAGCAGCAAAGGTGCCTCAGCTTATAGGCACTTCGTGAAAAGTGGAACTGAAGTGATACTTGCTCAGAGTGATGTTAATACATCACAGTTAAAATGTATTCCTCCAATTACTTCTACGATTACTTCTGTCATTAATCAAGTACCTGCAAAACCCAAGGAATTGAGATGTTACTATCCGTCAAGGGCAGCTCGAATTAATGTTGAAAAAAAAGGTGATGATGATGATGAAGAGGGAACATCCATTTCAAAACCTCCACCAAATCCTCCACCCATACCTCATAAAATTAAATTTACATCTCGTGAAGTGCCTGTAGGAAACAAACTAGAAAATACTCCTGTAGTTTGTGATGATTGTGATATTGGATCAAAGAAGAAAGAAGTTCAAATTCATAAGCCCATAACTACCATTGTTCCCACAACTGGTTCAACATCCTGTACGTCCTCTTTCTCTGATAACCCAAAATAAAAGAGAAGTAATGCCTTGCACAGTTCTGGCTGCTGAAAGTATTCCAAGAATTAGGTCAGGAATATTGTCAAATATTCATGATGCAGTTAATAATGGGAGAGAAATAGCATTGCAAATAAACCCATTGAAAGCAAACAATCACATTTTAATAGATGCATCTAAACAAAAGTGAATTTGCCTGAAGGCAATATTAGTGTTGTTGGTGTCGAATTTCTTAACAATGTCTCCAATAATACATCAAATGATGGTGGCTTGCATGCTGAAAATCAGTCAGTCATGAAAGAAAGCAAATTGAAATTTGTGCCAGCAGATTCTACAACACCCACTATTGTTAATGTTTGTAGTACCTCTGCACATCCGAAAACTGATAACTTCAGTTCAACTGAGCCCAAGTTTATTGTTAGCCAGGAAAATTTGGATAAGGAACATCTAGATCCTGTTTTAGGGTGTCATTCGCACAGCAGTTCTCTTTCTGACTCTAATAATATTTATAACAAGGAGAGTCCAAATTCTATTCAAAATATAGTTATAGTGAACCCCCCACAAAATGTTGCAAGTTGTAATGCAGCAGCAATTCCTAAACCAAATATTGATGAAATAATGCGTAGGAGAAAAATAGCATTGAAGTTTCAACAAGATATGCAAAGAGCTAAAGAGATGCCAAGATTTGAAAGAACAGTAGTGTTACCAGCAAGAATAGTAAACGTTGTTGACAGTTCTACACAGACTTCTCTGTTCTGCATGCTGGAACCAGGACGAATGGTGGAGATGTTTTTGAATGATAACTCAAATGGTAAGTTATTTTATTTATTTATTTTAATTATTCAGTTAAAAGAGTTAGATATGTTTACTTATTACATGATTAGAATAGAAAATCACAGGGAAATATGGAAAATCATAAAATCAATGGAGAAATTTATCAATTTCATTAGTTCTTTGAATATATGGCATGGTTATAGTAAGAGGCATTTCATTTAAAGTGAGTAGATGAAACCACTGAAGTCAAGTTTATAAGGCACATGTATACATACTAAATTGATTTCATAATTGGCTCCAATATTTCATTTTTTGTCCAAAAAACATTAATTTTAAACTTCATAAAAACCATGTTATTATTTAAGATTAAATAATGTTTTTTATAGCATTATACCAATTCTGGTCACAGGATGCACGGTCTTAACAAAAAGAAAATCAATTTTCTTTAAATCGTTGTGAATAAGTGTTTTCTTTTGTCCCATCATTAAAAAGTTGTTTAGAGTTTTTTTTAGGTAGAAAGATGTATTGCATAGCAGTATGTGATAAGAAAATATGAATGTGTGTATATGTATATGGTGTTTGTGATATTGAAATTGTAACCAATACAAAATGATTTGAAAAAGATTCATTAATGGAATTGATTCATACATAATTGAAGTTAATTCATTCATTAACATTAATTTTCTGCAAAGTTTGAAATAAATCCGTTTATTATATATCTGAGTGTGTATGTTGTGTGTGAGTGTGCGTGCGTGCGCGTGCGCGTGCGTGTTTGCGTGCGTGCGGTGCTTCTGGATTTATCGTCAGTGCTATTTGTGCCTTTGAAAATCCAGTGATATGAAACACTGGTGCTACTATTACAAAGCCACTGTTTTAATTATAATAAAAGCTTGATTCAGTGGATATGCTTAGATTTTATTGGGGAATATTGCTTTTTAAATGCTGTTATTATTAAATATTGCTTTTTTCATGTACAATAATGATTTTCATCATTTGAAAATTTAAATTGGATCCAGTAAATATACAGTAAACAGTAACGGCCTTACTAATAAACGTGGAATAATTCGATAACGGAGTAAGTAAGGTGTAGTTTCCATGGCAAACCGCTAAACCACGTACGGACGTATAGTTTAAGCGTGGAATAACCTCGAAAATGCGAAAACATGGAGGGAAATAAGAACCAGCTGTTTGTGCGTTTCGCTTCAATGGAGCTTGAATGTATCATTGTCATTTTTTCTTCGATTGTGCTTCCCTTTCTTGGGTTTTTCTCGGATATTTGGCTATCTAGTTTCTGTCGTGGGTGATTCACGTTTTCTTGAATTTTTGGCATTTGAAACTTCGAGGTGATTTTTGTTAGCGTTTCATACCAGAAATAGAAGTGTAAAACAACGGCAATGAAAACGTACGGACAACAGAGAAGTGTTACCGAGCACCGAGTGTTATTTTTGAAGGGTATTCAGATGAATTTCGAAATAAAAATGGGTTTTCGTAGGAAGGAAGGCTTGAGTTAACCAATTTGTTTACGTCAAAGCTGATCAGTCACAAGAAAAGAGGGGCAAAATTTGCACATTTTTGTGGAAATACTTTGTTCGCTCCTGGAGAAAATATAATATTCAACGTGACTGAAGACTTGCTTGGCATGAGTCAGCCATTTCAAACAAATGTATAATCTTCATATCCCAATGTCCATAGTGAACAAGTGAACATCTATAAGAATTTTTCATCATTAAGCGTGCATACGTACAATATCTCATTATAAATTAAGGTCGTTGTTTTATTTTAATAAAGTTTAAAAAAATGATGTTATTCACAAACAAAAAGCCAAACAGACTTCAGAAATTCTGCAGAGCTGATGCTGAAAGCAGTGAGAATTTTGTGTGATCGGCCACTTATACTACCAACAGTAGCAGATGTTCGATGAGGAGCATCAGTTTGGAAAGTGCTTGAAGAGAACAATTTTTAAAAAAATTGTGATCCCTAATTGAATTAACATTTTATGAATGCTCAAACAAAAGCTATACTTGCATTATGTGTCTGATAAAAATAGATTTATTTTTATTTTAAATATGCTCCAGAGTTGCATCAATTGAATATTTAAATCTTATGGTATCAAATGCTTCATTATGTTTGAGAATACAGAACATTTATTTTCATTGAGTGTTCTGAGAAAACTCATTTTACAATAATTTCGATATTGTTAGTTTCTTACATGTTTTAAATTTGAATTTATCCGTTTTTCTACATATAATATAAGAATTTGTCCATTTTTATTGGCTCCGCAACATCAATATTCTCTAGGAAAGCTTACTACCAGAAATTACCTCTAGGAAAAATACAAGAAAGGAGTGGATTGGTTTTTAACGTAAATAAAAAATGTTATGTCAAACATAATTCTACAGAACCTTTCTCTTCAACTTCATTCAGGATTAATTGTATCCAACTGCATGTATAATATTTTTTAAACCAACATTTGATTACTAAGTCGCCACACCAAATTCAGATGAAGACAGTGAAAAAAAACTGTCACAAATATTGAGTCTTCTCCAGGTACCGGACTGAAAGATTGGCTCATAACGAACTCAAAGTAATAGATATGAAATTGTAACAAACAAAACCTTTAGGATAATACCTAAAAAATAAAAAAAATTATTGACATAACGTTTTAATGTAAATTGGGTATGTAATAGTAGTGAACTTCTGAGTATCGAAGTTTGTCGTTAATAAAAAAATATTCATCTGGTGTAATTCATGACCGTCTGTAGTGGAATCCATCGAGTAGTTCATGGATATTGGTCCAATAAATGAAAATTTATGTCAGTTAGCCAACATTTCAGTGTATTTTTCCACCTTCAGGGCTGATTACTAATTACACAATGTATAAACACTAATTGCATGCATATAATTAGTGTTTATACTTCTAACCATGTTGTTAATGTATTCAGCCCTGAAGATGGAGAAATAAAACTCAGAATTGTCGGCTAACTGACATAAAATTTTCATTAATTGGACCAATACAAATGAACTCTCAATTAAAAATATTCATGTAAATGAGTATTTGAATTCATCTACTACTGTATTAAAATAGAAAAAATAATCTTAACATTGGGGTATATTAGCATGCTGTTTTGGGTTGATGCCTGTCTTTAAGATATACCTTTGAATGAAAGCCAAAACTATTTTATTACATTTTTTCAAGTGAATTTTGGTGATATTTTTATTCATTAAGTTTCGGAGGTTAAAGGTTCAGAAAATGAATAAATAACAAATAAATATTCTTGAGATGATAAATCATGTAATACAGGTCAGAAACTTAACTAATTCATTTACTATTTGACATAGTTGTATGTCAACAAAAATGAATATTAATTTTTGTGAGCGTAGGAAAATTCAACTTCATATGGGCTTGCTTTGAGCAATTTAACTTTTATACTTCATATAGGTGGTTTCATATCAAGTGGTAATAAATTCAATATGAATTAGTTTACAAACAGTAACATTGTGAAATTGTACAGCACAAAATTGAACAACATTCTATCCTTATATCAGTAATAAGTAGTCCTAATAGCATATAAGTTAAATAAATTGAAGCTCCGGTTTTAATTAGAAGTTAAGTTGATTGGAAGATGTCTTCTTTAATAATTGTTGTTCAACAATCATATTTACATTCTCTAATCAAGTAAGAACACACTTACTATTTTTTCACACTTATTTTCTAACTATTTCTATTGTACATTTTTCAATTATACATGGCAAGATGCCAGCATATAATCTGCAGGTAAATAATATTACCTGTAATATAAAAGATTAACTGTAACTATATTTGAGTATATAGCATTCTATTTAAAAAGAAGTTAATTGAAAAGGGGAAAAATAATTATTATTTAAATTAAGGAGGATGGAAAATGTTCTTAGGGAAACACTAATTTGGTCGTAAAGCAAAATTTTTAGATACAGGTGAAGAAAGTTATAAAGTTTTTGTGAGATGAAGAATCGATTTTAAGTTCTCTAGTATATGTGTTTGGGGGTTCTTATATAATTATTCGGATTTACAGCCATTTTTTTAAAAATTTTCACAATTATTGTTGCTCAAATAAAATAAAAAAGGTGAGAAATACATTTCTGCAAGTGTTATATTCATAAATTACTGAACTATTTATTTCACCGAATCCCACATCTTTCAACAAATTCGTCAGATTTCATTTTTAAACAGTGCTCTTTTGTAGTCATTTATTCATTCCTAACCTACACACGCGCTTTTGGACATTAATTTAAATTCTATAAAATGGACACCAGAATTTATTACAATCGTAATTGGATTGAATCAATCTGAATCCACTAACTACAACTGCCATAACACACTTCGAGAGAAAATGCGAAAATTCTGTGCACACTCAACGCCAAGTTCCCGCTAAGCCCTTACAGACACCAAGGAATAAAGCAAATATGCCCAAGATGGTATATGAAGCAACGTTGCCAAGCATTGATTCCGTATTTAACAAGGAATAGTTAACCCATTATATCCCAGCGTATGATATATCATACGATGAACATCACCTAATAAGTTTAATACAAACTCGTATACAATTTATTTTTTGAATTTAGTACGTTAATTTGGGATTGGAGAAGGTTTGAATTAAGCACGGGAAACAGCGATCATGTTGCCAACTATTATTTTGTAGTATCAACGAATTGTTGAATGTCAGGATGTCTTCCGGATGCAACGCGGGAACGCAGAGGTACAAATTTTACCATTTTATGCCAATAAATGTAACATATTTAACTATTTTGGGGTCAAATATAGTTAATTATCTTAAAAAAAGAGATTGGTATAAGAAAATTATAAATAAATTGTGAAATGACGATATGACGTACAATTACAGTTTACGTATGATTTATCATACGTTGGGCACTAACGTGTTGTGGAATGTTTTCACAGGCCCGAGTATCTGCGAACGAGTGAAGAGATTTTGAATGCTCTCATTGACATTGATGAGTGTGATTCAAGTGTTGCAGAAGAAATTGATAATGCTGAAAGTTTGGAAATGGGTTCTATTGCCTCCTGCGGATGGTGCAGATAGCGATCAAGATGATGCTCGCAGTGATGAAGAAGGAAACGTATCAACGTTTCAAGATATCGGAAAAGGAGTTTTACAACAACGAATGGAAGTGAGATGTGTGTCAGAGGGAAATAAGCATGATATAGATGTTGAACGCCTTGCAGGATCTAATAGAGAAGACTGTCGTAAAGGTGAAGGTTCACGAAAAAATAAAATAAAGCACGCACGGGCTAAACATCTCGAATGTACACCCAAAAATTTTTAGATCCTACTATCACGTATTCGGAAACATCTGAAACAGTACCTTCTGTAATAGAAAAACTAAAGTATAACAAAGCAGCACCTATAGATTTATTTCGAAAAATTCTTGATGACGAAATTATTGAACATATTGTCAAAGAATCGGTAAAATATGCTGCCCAAAAAGGTTTCATTATACAGTTGTCTAATGAAGATGTTTACAAATACATTGCAATTTTGATCCTATCGGGTTATTGTAGAGTGTCGCATCGTCGTATGTACTGGGAGACACGGCCTGACACCAACAATGCTTTGGTACAAAACGCAATGTCGAGGAACGGTTTTGATTGTCTCCACAGATTTTTTCACGTGAATGACAACAATACCATAGATAAGCATGATAGAATCTACAAAGTTAGGCCTCTCATCACGCATTTCAACAGCAAATTTCAGAAATTAATTTTACCTTTGGGGAAAATGTTTTCTTTAGACGAAGCTATGGAGCCATATTTTGGACACCACTCTATGAAACAGTTTATTGGAGGGAAACCTATTCGGTATGGTTTCAAATTGTGGTGTCTCTGCGTCTCAAATGGCTATTTGATAAGATTTGAACCATACACAGGAGCCAGTGAAAGGGAACAAGGGAAAATCTCTGGGAACATGTGTAACCGAAAGACTTTTGCTTTGATTTTCTTCCATCCGGATCAACAGTATATATTGACAATTATTTCAACTCCCTTCCTCTGTTAAAATCATTGAGAGAATATGACATAAATTGTGTTGGCACAATTCGAAATGATAGAATAGAAAAAGCTCCTCTAAACGAAATGAAAAAGGATCCTCGAGGAGAATACCAAGTACTTCAAGACAGTGAGAATGCCGTAGTACTTGTCAGATGGCGTGACAATAATGTTGTTACTCTAGCAACAAACAAAAGCACTGATGATGTTTTTGGTTTGGGAAAATGCTTACGATGGAGCAGAAACCAAAGAAAGAAAATAAGTATACAACAGCCTACATTAGTTCGCGAATACAATAGAGGAATGGGAGGTGTTGACCTCTTTGATGGTTTACGAGCCCTCTACCGCATAAGAATTCGCTCAAAAAAATGGTACTGGCCACTTGTCAGATTTTGCATCAACGGGGCTGTTGTTAACAGTTGGCTATTGTACCGAAATATTGATAGCACTATTAGTCTTCTGGAATTTACAAGAAGAATTGTTCTTGCTATTCTGACATGCCCTAATATTGAGAAACCCCGGGTGTACGTCCCAAAACATCAAGAAATGTACTTGATGAAATACGGTTTGATGGAAAAGATCATTTAGTTGATGAAGGACCTACTCAACGTAGATGTGGAAACTGCGGCAAATGTACAAAAATTTCTCTGCAGAAAATGTAATATCGGTCTTCATCCTAAACAATGTTTCTTTAAATACCATGCATTGTAAACCAATTCATATGAAATTAATAATTTTGTGAACCTTTATGAAATAAATATATGCATTGCATTAGGAATCTACTTTACTTAAAATAGCCCTTGTATCCCAACGTATGATATATCATACGCTCCTAAAATTATTCAAAAATCTAACATTTTTTAAAAAATACATTGTTTCCACGTAAAAAGGTATCAGAATATGTTTATGAATGAATATAGTTGCAAAATTCGAAAATTTTTAATTTCGGGATATAATGGGTTAAGCTACGATTTAGTGTCCATTATTGGTAAAAATTTAATCCATCCTTATTCCGAACTTATGCTGGGAATAACTATTCCCGGAATAGGCGTGATATAATGAAGTTACACCAAGCTTTTATTAGTAAGGCTGGAAGTGCATGGTGCATCCAAGGATTAACTCCAACCTCCGTCCCAGTTTTACAATTTCAAACTTGTAAAATCATCACCGATAAAATAAATTTTCATGTATGTTTCTTAATGTCATTATTTTTCGGTAAATCATTAACAAATGTATGTGAGTTCGGTGCCGACCTTCACTTCAGTTACCCTTTCAGGTTCATCCCCCGGCGGGGTACCGACCCTGTCGGGACAAGCTCTATACTTCGGTTTTTCTTTCTTGGCGCGCGGGGAGTGTCAATAAAATGGAATATCTCACGGTATTCGCGTCGTTCTCCTTTATGCTGCCAGGAATCGCATGATCGCCAGCACTGCTCGATCAGTCGCGATTATGCGACTCCTAGCGGCAGAACCGAGAACGACGCAAAATACCGTGAGATATTCCATGTTATTGACAGACCCCCGTGCGCCAAGAAAAAGAAACTGAAGTATAAGCTCCCTATTCGTCTCCTGACACGAGTGGTACGAGAATGTATACTGCGATTTTCGTAACTTTGTCCCTGATAGGAATCTGGTTCACGGTTTCTTCCAATAGGGAGCTTGAACGTCACCCTAGTTACGTCACTGTCGCGAAATATAAGCTTCCGATTGGATGGCAGCGAAACAGCTGATTTCTGTCAGGGACAAAGTTACGAAAATCGCAGTGTAGTGCCTGTAGGAGAGTGGGAGAGGAAGAGAAGATTCGTACAATCTGTGGCCCGTTTAGGATAACCGCGCAACTTTTCTTGACCGATGACCTTGCTTCCCCCTCCCTTGAGCAATAAACAGTTGAAGGCAGAAACTCGCAGCGAGCACTGATAACATTTCAAACATTAACACTTCGTTGGCGGGAAAAAGAAGCTAGTCAAAGCTTGTTGCTTTCAAAGTCGAGAACGCCTCTTTAGGTTTATTTTCAATAACATGTAAAGAAATTGCTGAGGCACGCCCAAGTCCTTCACTTTCTCAAGCTGAGAAAGTTAGAAGTTTAAAAAAAGTTAACGTATACTAACGGCGAACGCAAAATTACCGAAAAAGTTGCAAATGTTTGTGAAATGGAAAAAGGGTGGTTTGTTGAATGCTTTGAGAAACGCTTTAGATTGGAATTCAGCGTATACTGGAGCTATTTCCACGAAACGTAGAATAATGACTGAGCCAATGACCCTTTACAATCCCCAGATACGCCCGGTAAAGGTCACATTCAAGGAAATCAATTTATCATATTCAATGTAATTATATATTTTACCTACTATTTCCCAGATCTTCGTAGGAGAGGCTGATGTATGGTATTTTAAGACCTTAAACCAGTGGTGGTACAGAATGGCACAGACTTTCCCGTATTAGTTTTCTGTTTCCTTTGGTCTCGGCTAATTTTTCGAAATTGCCACATACTCGTGCCAGCTGCTATCTATCGGCGCCCAAGGACCATTTTTGTACATTTTCTTAACTTTCGATTTCCTTATTGTAGATTGGAAAATTAATTTTAGAATATTAAAGAACACAAAAATCACGTTCTAAATGGCAATTTTCTTTGAAAAATATGTTGCCGTTTTTATGAAAAATGGTGTTTAAGCGCTACCGTAAATTCTAAATTTGATGCTCTTTTTCACAGGA